>JAAIXJ010000254.1:4279-161691 GCA_013403705.1 Heliconius hermathena
TATATATATATATAAATAGTTCTGAGCTATCGTTTTATAATAATTTTGCTTAGATATATATAAATATATAAATATCCACCACCAGGTGGCGATAATAAAGGGCTGTCGTGTCTATCAGTGTTAGTTTTCATGACCCGAATGGTTTTATGTTATTAGCTACAATAAAGTCATTAGGCTGTATGGAGGCACTTTATTATAATATGAGTAAAGTGAATCTTCATAAGCCCACGAAATGTATTACGAACAAAATGTTATGTTTAGCAATTTCATATTCTTTTTTAGTTATACACAGTTATGAAAAGGTATTAAAAAATATTAATTATGAAATTTAATTTACGTAACTATTCAAGGTAGAGTGATAACAAAATAAAAATTGCGGCAATATTTTTGTAAGGCGTATTGATTAACAAGTAAATAAGTTTACTAAGGTTTTAACATTTTAAGCTAAACAAACAATATATATTCAGAAGTAAGATAATATTGAGGCCGGTCGTGGCGCAGCGGCACGAAGTGTGACTGTAAAACCGACTGGGTGTGGGTTCGATCCCCACACGGGGAGATGAAATATTTACTTAAATTTATATTTCCATTTCTTCGCTCTGGTATCGAGGTTAAGCGCGGCGTTGAGTTCTGCCACTCAACACGCAATGCCTCCAGAATTCGGCAGAAAATGGGGAACGGAGTGTCTTAACACTAGGTTCTCTCTGTCTACCCTGCTGTGTGCGGGATACAGCGTAAAGCTGATATATTTGTGGATGTAAAGTTTTGTTCTAATCATCATAGTCGTCAATTGATCTTATACCGTGTTCTTATATTTCGCTTCTAAAATTTTAGAAGCAAAGCCTTAAGCTATAGCATAATACTAGAATATACTATTCTAGAATATCAAAGAAAAGATATTGTTTATTACTAAAATATACTTTTAATCAGCACATAAAAAAACAAAACAAATCTCTCATGATCTAAAATAGAAACATCTGTAACTCAATGTAAATATACTGTGTTCGATTTAATAAAAACACATATCAGTTATTCAATTAGATATTAACTTTTCGAAAATATTTTTTATAAAGGACTAATCACAGAGATGGCAGCCAAATTTAACCTTACTTAAATAGTTATAATATAACATTAAAATTATGAATAAATAATACCTTAAATAATCATACTTTAATATTCTAAAGAAAAATTTGTAGACTGTACCTTCATTTGATATATTCATCAAAAGTGAACCTGAAAAGATAATAAGAAAAATATTAAATATTATAAAAGATATAATACATTAATTCTAATTACACTTCACTACAAAGGGCACATCTGAACAATCGCAACATAAATTATTCAAAACTTGTATAACATTTCTTTGAGGGTACGGACAAAAAGTCTTACGCTTTTTTTTCATTTAAATGTATTCTTATTCTTTAAGAGCGTAAAGAAGTTGAGTTGGTGTAATGTCTATAGACACGGGTATCATATAAATATATATATATTTTAAATAGTGTTGTTACAATAATGTAAAATATTTTTTTTCAAAGAATTCAATTGTAATTGTCAGCCACAAACTATAACTATAGTTTATTTCTGCTGATCGATTGATATTTTTTTTTTGGGAAATAATCATTGAGGCTGATTCAATTATTTTTAAATAAAACGACGCGGTGTTAGGTTCCTTTAATGTGGTCCGTTCTTCGCTTATATTGTATAGCTTGTATTGGAAATATTGCGTGTTGAATGGCGGAACTCAATCCCGTTTGTTAAAGCATGGAAATAGAAAATAATGCCATTGCGAGTGAGCATCAAACTCACAGCCACCGCGTTTACACTTAGACGTTGTTCCACTGCGCTATTTAACAAATTACCAACCATTCCACTTTCCGACTATGACTGTGAATTTTATCGATTCACCTATTCATGACTATATTATGATGCCTATCCTGGCCTGCTTCCTTTATACTACGGACCCGAGTAGTAAATCATTTTAATAATTGATCCATCTCAAATATTCATAAAGTTCCAGCAAGAGGTGTTCCGGGAAAAATGGGTGAAAAACGTTCTTTGAATATTGCTTGCACGACTGACCTTCTCACCCCTGGCGCTGCCTATATATTTAGATGATGTCAAAGACCCGTTCATACATTTGAATACTCTTTTTTTTAATATATGAAAATGTTTCTTAGAAAATATTGTTTTAGTTTTGAAACACTTCTTAAGATTATATTTATTAATTTATTTATTTCAGCTTCACGTTGTATCCTGCATGTAGCAGGGTAGGCAAAGAAACCCTGGTGTTTATACGCTCCGTTCCTCATTTTCCGCAAAATTATGCATTACGAGATGAATAAAAATTAAATATTATTAAAATAGTATATATGTATTTAAATAAAATTTACGCTTAAAACTTGTATATTTAAAACATGTACTAAAACTAAAACTTGAAATTTTACTACTGTTCAAAATATAACGTTACAGTGTCGAGTCTCCAAGGAAATTCGGTAAGGAAATACCCTTGCAAGTAAAATACGTTTCTCAGGATAAAATAGTGAAGCATAATGGTCCTTGTGCTTTGGTTGTGCTGTCTTTTCACATAATGTTAAAGTTTGGGTTCAGACATTGAATGTATTACAAGTTTATTTAAATTCTGTGCGCTATTTCACCTGTCCACAAGATGGTAAATACAGACTTTTTTATTAAAGAAAATATATTTTTGACTTGGTGATAATAATAAATGATGAAACTATTTGAAAATGTTTATATTCAAGAATCCAGCACTTCATTTTAAGAAAGAGTGTGTTGGGTGGCGGTGGTTTTTTTTTTCACTTCACGCTGTTTTCCGCATGCAACATGGTAAGTTATAGGTCTTACGTATAGATACTCCGCTCCCCAATTTCTACCAAATTTTAGAGGTTTTGGGTGTTGAGTGGGGAAACTCAATGGCATATTTTGCCTCGACACCAGAGCAAAGAAATGAAAATATTAAATATTTCATTTCCTCGAGTGGGAATCAAACCCAAAACCTGTCAGATTTACAGTCACCCACCCGCCCCCGCGCCACGACTGGCTTCGACATTCTAACGCAAGTAAATAAAATTTATATGAAATATAAACATTCCTTTAAATAAGAATCAAAGTCTCAATCTTATACGGATATACATTTTTGTTAGACATCATCTAGGTACCGTCACTTATCAAATTGCCAGTACTCGTAGCTTAGATATTGGAACACGGCTGCAAGTAGGTGAAGCGGAACAACTGTCAAGGTGCCAGTCGTGCGAGCAAACGTAGGAATGGGGACGATCTAATGGAGATTTTTCTCTGAACAGATTGTAATTTTTCCTGAACGAAAAATGTGACAAAAATATTTTAAAAAATCATTGTGATTTTTCACATAACATTTTAAAGTGTAATTGATATAGTTAATATTTACATATCCTATTAGCGGCCCGCGTGCGGCTACGCCCGTTTGAAATATATGAATGTTTATTGAAGTGTATTTAAGAATAAACCGACCAAGCTCGAGTCTGATTCGCCCACAGAAGGTTCTGTACCAATTTCAGAATTCTAATTGGGAAATACCTTTTAGATTTTGATGATACAGCAAAGTTAACAAAATTAAGTTTGCTTTTTAGTGTGAAAAGAACAAATAAATAACTATTTTTTTTTCTTTTGCTTTAAATGAGTCTAAATATCTGATATTAATTTCAAATTGATACCTCAACGCAAACGGACAGACAGTTATATTGGTATCAAAGACAGACCCTTTAATTTTATTTGTATATATAGATGTAAAAGAGCATTTTTAAAAAAAAATAGTATAAATATATAATATTCATCTATTTAATTTATTATATAATTATTTGTATATATTGGTATGGTATATATATATGTATAAGGTTCTTTTTTTTTTTTGTAGTTTATTTAGAATATCGATATTATATTATCATAATTATATTTTTTTATTATATATTATATTACTTGTATAATTATGTATTTATAGGATATTAATGTATGTATATGTAGGTATATTTTACTTCTGCACACCTACAGACTTATTCTCACACATGACAAGGTTGGCTGGTAGAGAATGCTATTTAGCGTTAAGCCCGCCTTTTGTACATTTTTCTTTTTTGTAATTTGTGCAATAAAGTATATATAAATAAATAAATGTATGATAGGAGATAAACAGTAATTCAAGTTATTTTTTCAGATTTACGTTATATCTAATATCCCGCATCATTGACATTGCGTATAGAGTGGCGGAATTCAACGCCGCGCTTTGTCTCAACATCAGAGCGAAGAAAATGGAAATACAAATTTATATAAATATTTCATTTCCGCGAGTGGAAACTGAACCCACAATTGTCACGTTTAAAGTCACACGCTTATGCCACTGTGCCACGATATCCTTGTTAAGTAATTTAAATCTTTTGGAAATTTAGTCGATTTTGCTCGCAAAATTAGTTGTATTTAAAGAAAAACGATTAGCTATACGCTATTTAGGTAAATCCGATAGTGAATCCTTATTTAAATGGGTTAAGCCAATTCTGAGATGAGCGATAACAAACGCACAGATAAACAGACAAAAATCTTAAAAATCATTGTTTTGGGTTCTAATACATTAATAAATCAAAAAATTAAATTAAATCAGCTTCATGCTGTATCCCGCACAGCAGGGTAGGCAAAGGAAACCTAGTGTAAAGACACTCCGTTCCCCACTTTCTGCCGATTCTGGAGGCATTGCGTGTTGAGAGGCAGAACTCAACGCCGCGCTTAACCTCGACACCAGAGCGAAGAAATGGAAATATAAATTTAAGTAAATATTTCATCTCCCCGAGTGAGGATCGAACCCACAATCAGTCGGTTTTACAGTCACACCTCGTACTGGCCTCTGCAAACCTTCATATTTATAATATTAGTAAAATTGAACCAATATCATTTACGATATGGCTAAAAGTAAAAGTGACTAATACATAAGCACTTAATTTCTTATTATTTAAAAAAAATATATTGTAAATTATATTGTAAATTATATTATTATATTGTAAATTACTCAAGTTTTAATTTTGAGAATCCTACAATATAAGAAAATCGAGACTGCTGAATGGCTGTTAATTCATAATTTGAATGACAATGAGCAAAAATTTAAAAAATGAGGACAATTCTCGTCCCGCTGTCTCTTCTAGTCAAATTGATTTCCCGATATTTTAATTTACTTCCCCATGTTTTTTTTGTGTTGTAAGGCCGAATCTAATTAAGTAAATACTCACCAGCTCTGAATGCCTTAACAAATTCAATATATTTTATATTGTATAAATGTTTAACTTGTATATGACAAAAGCCCACTGAACACGTAATGCCGTGAAAAATTCGGCGAAAAGTGGGGAACGGAGTGTCTTAACACTAGGTTTCCTTTGCGTTTCCTGCTGTATACGGAATACGGCGTTAAGCTGTTTTTTATTGCAAATTATATATAGCATAGCATATCGCCAAAATTGGCGAAAAGCTTGGGGGCTACCCGTCCTGAACTCATCAATTCTGGGCGTTCTCAAAGGCGGCACTTGGCAACTTTAGCCAGCCTTCGCTTCCGCCATTACGCACAGGAAACGACATCTTGGTTCACACGGCAAAAGAGAAAGCCGATCTCCTGGGCGCTCTCTTTGCCTCGAACTCGACTTTGGATGACCAAGGAACAACGCCGCCGACCATCCCGCGGTGCCAGAGCTCAATGCCTGAGGTTAAGTTTAACCAATTAACTGTTAGGCGAGCTCTGTCCTCTTTGGACATCCACAAGTCGAGCGGGCCAGATGGCATCTCTCCCTTAGTGCTTCGTTCTTGTGCTTCTGAGCTGACACCGGTGCTAACGCGTTTGTTTCGGCACTCTTACGCAGTTGGCCGTAGTCGGCCGTAGGCCTTAGTCGGTCGTAGTCCCAGACTCATGGAAGAGCGCTCTTATCCACCCGATCTCAAAGAAAGGCAATGGTTCCGATCCATCTAACTACAGGCCTATTGCTATCACCTCCCTGCTCTCAAAAGTCATGGAGAGCATTATCACTAGCCAGCTCTTGGTTTATCTAGAGGATCACCGATTGATTAATTACCGACAATATGGCTTCCGTCATGGTCGCTCAACCGGTGATCTTCTGGTTTACCTAACCCACCGCTGGGCTGCGGCTATTGAAAGCAAGGGAGAGGGCCTGGCAGTTAGTTTGGACATGGCGAAGGCCTTTGATCGAGTGTGGCATAGGGCGCTCCTGGCTAAACTTCCATCCTATGGGCTTCCCGATAATTTATGCAAATGGATCGCCAACTTTCTCACTGGGCGCAGCATCAAGGTCGCTGTCGACCTCGACTCGACTGACGTTTTTGCTCCAAATATACGCCCGTGAACGCTGGCGTTCCCCAAGGCTACGTGCTGTCCCCTACGCTGTTTCTTCTGCATATCAATGACATGTTGGAGGATTTTAGCATTCATTGCTATGCAGATGATAGCACAGTGGACGTGTTTACTGCGGCCGCGCAAGTCTTTCTCGGGAAAACGCGGAACAGTGCCGAAATAAACTTATATCTTCTGTTGAGGCATCCCTCGAGAATATCTCTTCATGAAGTGAAAGGAACTTAGTTCAATTTAACCCCCTGAAGATACAAATTTGCGCGTTAACCACTAAAAAAATCCCATTCATCGTATCGCCAGTCTTTCAAAACATTCCCCTTACAGCCGCGCCCAGTATCAGTAAATTGGGTCTTAATGTTTCGAGTGACTGTCAGTATCGCGATCATCTGGAAAGCAGGGCCAAGTTGGCCTCGAAGAAACTGGGGGTCATCAACAGAGCGAGACGGTACTTCACGCCAAAACACCGATTAGCCCTATATAGGGCCCAGATTCGCCCTCATATGGAGACCGTTCTCATCTCTGGGCTGGTGCACCCCAGTATCAGCTTGAACCATTTGATCGCATACAACGGAGATCCATTCGAATCATTGGGGACCCAATGATCTGTGAAAGGCTTGACACTTTGGCTTTGCGTAGAGACGTCTCCTCGCTGTGCGTTCTCTACCGCATTTATCATGGGGAGTGTTCTGAAGAACTGTTTGACCTGTTACCTGCCGCCGAATTTTTTAGCCGCACAGTACGTCACAAGGTAAAATATCATCCACACCACCTGGATACGTGGCAATCCACTACTGTGCGGTTTCGTAAGAACTTCCTTCTACGCGCCACGGATCTGTGGAATGGCCTACCCGCGGCGGTGTTTCCAGGTCGATATGACATGGGTACCTTCAAAAAGCGCGTTTATCTCCACCTTAATGGCCGGCAACGCACCTGTAGCTCCTCTGGTGTTGTTCTTTCCATTAGAAACACACAGAAATAAGTATTTACGTCTTAAAAATAATTTAAGTTAGTCACTTATCTTTATATACTCATGAACTGCTAGTATTATATAACCGAAGATCAAACTTGTCCAAGTAAAACAAAACTTTGCTTTTAGGCTTTCTATTTAATGAAAATAAACTTTAATATCAGTTCTAAACTTATGAAATCCATATTTTAATCTGGAGTTAGATAATATCGGTAAAATTCTTTGATATATAAGCAGTCGCTGGAGGGCCCAAAAGTTTGGAAACTCAATAAATTTGAATTATGATTTCGGTGAAAATTTATGTCTGTGAGATTGACTGCATTCGTTAGACCGTTTTCGAATAAAGATTGTTATTAAAATGATGGATAAGGACTGGAAACGTCATATCATGCCAGTCGTGGCGTAGGGGTCACAAAGTGTGCCTGTAAATCGACTGGTTGTGGGTTCGATCTCCACTCGAGAAGATGAAATATTTACTTAAATTTATATTTCTATTTCTTCGCTTTGGTGTCGAGGCCAAACGCGGCATTGTGTTCTGCCACTCAACACGCAATGCCTCCAAAATTCAGCAGAAAGTGGGGAACGGACCAACTCACCTTGTCGACGGGAACGCACTTGTAGCTCCTCTGGTGTTGTACGGGGTCGTGGGTGCCGATAATCACTTACCATCAGGTGACCCGAACGCTCGTTTGCCTTGTCTTTTCCATTAAAAAAAAAACGGAATGTCTTAACACTAAGTTCCCTCTGCCTACCCTGCTGTGCGCGGGATACAGCGTGAAGCTGATTTATTTATTTACGTCATATCAATAAATTGTTGTAAAACTTTAAAAATGAAAAATTGAGTCCAGTTGTAGCGCAGGGGTACAAGCGTGTAACTGTAAACACGATAGGTTGTGAGCCCGACTCCCACTCGAGGAAATGAAATATTTAATATTTTCATTTCTTCGCTCTCGTATCGAGGGAAAACGCGGCGTTGAGTTCCGCCACTCAACACAAATTCTTCAGAATTCAACGCAAGGTAGGGAAGCGGTGTGTCTTAACACTAGGCTCCCTCTGGCTACCTTGCGCTATGCGGGTAGAGTCATGCTCTATCCCGCTGAAATAAAAATTCTTTGAAATTTGATCTACATGCAAGTTTATCAAGGAGATCGCTGAAGAGTCGACCGCTATGACGCAGTGTGGCAGGGACCACCCACTATAGCGAACGCCCTATCCGCATGGGGAATTGTTTGCAAAAACGTCTCGTTAATGTCAATGGAGATATTAGATTACTTAAAGTATATCAAATTTTGTGATATAATGTTGAAATAAAAAAGATAATAGAAATAACGAGTAAGGAAATAAAGCCTTATAAATAAATTATAAAAGATAAAACAAAATATCAGCGTATAAAAATAGTTAAAATTTCCTTATTCATCATTTTTTACAATAACGCCGATTATATATTATTTACATATAAAACTAGCTTACTAAACCAAACCAAGCCACAAACTGAATCATGTGTTCCTAAATCTACATAAGTTACTTTTTCTTAAGAATCTTTTCACACAAAATATAGTCTACTCCGCTCCTCTGAGACTCCGGCCGTCATAAAGTAAGCTGTGCTCTAAATCATACAATAAATTATCGAGTATGAAATATTCAAACGATTCAGCTGGCGGCGTGTGAAAAACTGAACCTCCACTTTTCCGCTTCAATCTACTATTATATACTTAGCTGAATTAAAAATACACATATATATATTACCTATGTATATATGGTTTTTTTCAAAATTGATAATAGTGGAAGTGATGTGTTAATGTGTGTTAATTAGTTTATACAAAATCAAAATAAAATCAGCTTCACGCTGTATCCTGCACACAGCAGGGTAGGCAGAGGGAACCTAGTGTTAAGTCACACCGTTCCCCACTTTCTGCCCAATTCTGGAGGCATTGCGTGTTGNTGTGTGTTAATTAGTTTATACATACTATGCATATATTACTTATGTGTGAACTGATATGTGTTTCATTTTCTTTGTTAGATTATCTGTTAGATTTTTTTACGCATAGCACGGTTGGTAGAAGAAACCTAGTGTTAAAACACTCCAATCTCTTTTTTCTTATGTTTAGGGTTCTGTACCTGTCAAGGAAAAAAGGAATCCTTATAAGATTTGGAGATATCATACCCTTATTGGAGATATCACGTTGAAATTTAAATCATATACTTAAATCTACGGTGCCTTGATTTCCTAAAAAAATCGTATTTCTACAATTACTTAAAAAAAAGATATGAACGTACAAAAAAACGCGTATTTCGATACGATAAGGGAAATCAAAATTAATAGGGTACTTCCGGTTGACCTAGAACTATGAAATTTGGCAGCTAATATCTATCTACATGTTTAAAAAAAACTAAAAACTATACATTTGTGTTTAAATTCTTAAAAGGGTGTGTTGTGTTTAAATTCTTCTTAGCCAGCTTTAATACCAAATTTTGTCCAAAATTTGGTATTAAAGCTGGCTAAACTAGACTTGTATTTCAGAAAAAGCTCAAGATCTCCAATTTTCGTACGAAACCCTCTGTGGGCGAGCCCGACTCGTGCCGTCCGGTTTTATTTTACAGGAAGAGAGGATTAAATATTAAAACAATCCACTCTCACACACCGATGTGGTAAGTGGCGGAAGTCAATCACTAACTTGTGTCATTACCAAGCGAGAAAATAAAAATAATGCATTCCCCTGATTGGAAATCGAACCGTTGCTTTTTCAGTCAAACTCTGTGCCACTATGCCAGACTGCAGTCTTTACCCTATAAATATAATCACTAGCTATAAATATACATTTTATTAAATGTATGTATAGGTTCACAAAGTACTCTATCTCACATATAAAATAAACTTCTACTAAGTATTCATGTATTCATTTCGTCTCTATGACCACCTCCATCACCACCATGTCCAAATAAATCTTGCAACAAAAAACTGTCGACAACAGTAAAAAACAATCTAAGTTGTTTAACAGAGGTGATTCACCGGGAATGTCGTAGTCAGTCCTCGATGGAGATAAACTGAGCCTACAATAAAACTAAACGAACGTGATGTGATTTCTATGAAGTGTCTTCTCGAGTATCTCGTACGGACAGTTATGTCGGCTAGAGTTATTGGTGGTGATAAAAGTTTAGTTCTTACTGACACTTTTACTGGTTCAGTTTGCTTTAACAAATGAAATAGACTTGTTAAACAATATTATTGCCCTTGGTAAAGAGATATTTGATTTTTAGTGTCTGTAAACACATAATTATGTATGTGATATTGAGATAATTAAAAAAATTTCGTTAAAAACAATCGACTTCCAGAACTGAATTAAAAAACATAAAATAACTTAATAAAGATTAAATTTAGAACAATTCTTTTGTAACCCTTAACTACATTTAATGTTAAAAAAATGGTATTATTAGTACGTGCTTTGAAATCAATGCCAAAAACCAAATAAAATTTAATATTACAAAATTATTAAATTGATATAATTATTTTTTTATGTTCTTATTTGTAGTTTCAATCTCCATCGTAAGTCTAACGCTAGTTAGTGCAGCTGAAGCTACTTATGGCCTCTGCAATTTACCACTTACTTAAATTTTGTTTATGACTTGGCTTAATTCCCAATTTTAAACCTCTTCTTACTACACGTACTGGGGGACCCAACCTCATAAATAAACATAAAAAATATATTTTTAACTATTTTAAAGCGTTATGCCATACTTGGGAAAGAAAAATATGTATTAGAAAACGTATAAAAATTTAAACGTAGCGCGAAAAATACAAAAACAGGAATCGAAACCACAATCATCGCAGGTACATACGGACCACAAATCCATAGAAATCACCAGTAGTTTTACATGTTTTACAAATCAACATCATTCGTTCATTACGTAACTAATCAAACAGCTTAAGCGAGGGGATGAGCGTACATTATCACATTGCAATATCCAGATTTACTACTTAGTAAACTGTACGACCTCAATACATAGCGTTTTATGAATTACGAACTAGTAATCTTCTATAATATGAATTAGTTCTACTTGTGAAGTATCAAATGTTGGTGTGTGAATAAATGTTATAATATACATTTTTTGATTTATTAAGTGATAGGTATGTAGAGATTCTGAGTTTGTAGGTTTTTTAAGTTCACAAATCAGCTTCACGCTGTATTCCGATAGGAGGATACCCAGAAAGAACCTAGTGCTGAGACACTCCATTCTCCATTTTCCGCCGAAGTCGTTTTAGTGTCATATCAATCGATTTTTATTTTTTTATGTGTAAGTTATGAAATGTTACAAAAATATAGTTTTAAAATATTTAAAATAATCAATTCATTTATGAAATGACCTAAAATTATAATTTCCCACATTCTATATTATTAATAAGGACATGCGGTGCTGTTTATTTTTTTTTTACTTTATCTATTTGTCTTTTTACTGATGAAAACAGTGTTGTAATTTTTTAGCTGCAAGCATTTTGTTTGTATCTTTAGAGTTAAAAAGCTGGTTATAAGTTTATATGTTTTAATTTTATTATTTATTTTGTTTGAAAAAATAACTTTTTCATTTTTGGGAAAAAATAATAATAATTGTATTAGGTTTTTCTTGCGTAGTTAAGACTATGGTTTCATTTAAAGTGATTACTAGCACTTCCATCCTTCATCCATATATATATATATATATATATATATATATGTGTATATGTAATTATATGTGTAGTCGTAACGTTTCCTACTGTGTTCCATTTCATATGTGATTCTTACTTTACTACCTTGTATGGTCTTGTTTCTTTAAACATTTATGTCAAAGAGATGACCATCTGGCGTAAGGACTATTTATTTACTTAGCTTTGCTCGTTTACGTGAAATCGATTCATCGTCATTTTTAGTTAATATATAAAATGTTTTAGATGAAATAAAATGTACGAATGAAAAATACATTTCAAAAGTAATAAAACACAATTTATATAACTAAATTTTGCTTAGCAAAACAGGACTAGTTATCTTATAGTGACAACAAATGCTAACATTTTACCCATTTTGCAAATTGCTACATTCTCCAATTTATCTTTCCATAAAATTTCCAGACGTGTTGAAAACGTTTCGGCGATTTCGGCATATTTTTAATTTCTCACCCCTGGATTTGATGCGGGAGGGAGGGCAATAACAGCCCCCTCTATTTTACCGGCACTCGAACTGGGTGCACTGATTTGATAACGCCGTTTGTTTCAAGGGCTACTCTTCAGAACCATCACTTTCAGGCCAGTTTTTTTAGTAATTGAATCCATTTCTTACATTCCAATTTAAAAGAATTTTAATTAAAATAAAAACCCTCTCTTTTGATAAGAAAAGTTATTCCGTTCAAGAATCTTAAGAAGCGTCGAGATCACAAAATAATAGTAACCATAAGATTGACAAAGTTTCGCGAAAACGAAAGTTAAATTAGCCCTCTCTCCTAATTTCAGTCATCTTACTTCGATAAAATAACTTTAAAAGACGTCCTTTCTTACATTAATAGAAGTGATTGCTAAAGCAAGGGAAAATACGCCGTACACAAATATTTCATAATTCTGAAACCTTTTTACGTTCCCGGAAATGTGTATGTACCATACAAGGCTACAGTTCCGTTTATATCTAATAATATATTAATGTTATATTTTTTATGTTTGTTATTCAATGCTGCTAAGAATAGAAAAATAATATTCTCTCTTACATTTTTAGTAATAATCTTGGGTTAGAGGAAATTTCTAAAAATCTTCAAAGTTTTAAATAAAATTTTACAAAAGAATATGTAAAGTGAGTTCGATTCCCTCGAGAAAATGAAATATTCAATATTTTCAGATCCCTTTTCTGATATCGAGGTAAAGCGCGGCGTTGAGTTCCGACACTCAACACGCAATGCCTCCAGGAATCAGCGGAAATTGCAATTTAAATAATGGAACTTAACGCCGCGCTTTGCGTTGTTACCAGAGCGAGCGAATAAAATTATTAAATAATTAATTTCCATGAGTGGAAATGGAACACACAACCGTCGCGTTAACAGTCACACTCTTGTGGCACTCCGTCACGAGGGCCTAAACACGCGCACGATTCATTTCTGTAGGATATGAGGTGGACCGTATGCAAAATATATAGACCGAGTAAACTACAAGCTATGGTCGAGTAATAAATCCAAAATAACGAATGTATTTATCAAGGAAAAATATAACATTCCTTACTTCATTTAGTATTATAAGTATATGTATATAGATATGACTAAAGAAGTTTGTTAAAAAGTGGTGTATCTGCTGAATGCTTCCCAGTCAGGGAAATTAAATATTTAATATTTACATTTCGTCGCTCTGATAATAAGGCAGAGCACGGCGTTGAGTTCCACAACTCAACACGCAATGCCTCCAGAATACGACGGAAAGTGGGAAACGGGCGTGTCTTAATGGGAACAGAGTCTTAGCACTAAGGTTCCCACTGCCTCTTCTGTTGTATGCGATAGTGTTTTATATTTAGGTATACGACCTTGGGGATATGACAAAGAGAGTTACTGCGAAATCAATATATTGTTTTCTAACTACCTGCCACTTGATTAATTTTTAAATGCGATTGATTTCATAAAATTGTTTTATAACTAGTGGTGGTGCTGGTTCTATAGTAGTTCCTATATAATGTAATAATTTCTGATCGTCTATTTTAGTTTCAATATGTATTTATTTTTTGATCATTGCTTTTTGAGAAGCTAATATCTTGACACTATAGTAATATTTCAAGTTCCAACTGTCGTAGATTGATGGTAGAAGGCAAGGATCATTTATTTTAAATAGTTGTCTACATTATTACCAATTACCAATATATTATTACCAAGAATTGTGACTTTTTAGGATTTATAGACAGATCCTACAATTTTCTTCAAGTAATAATTGTTTGGAGGTTGGAATTAATTAGACTAATAGCCATCCACATGTCTTGTACGTTCGCGGTCGTATACATTTGATACACATGTACTTTCTCTCTTTGTCAGCCTTTTCTCTTTCTTTTTAAATATTCTCACTAATATAAATGACAAACTTCACGAGATAATGTATGATTACTATAGCTAGCTGTGTTAAAATAAAAGTATTTTATTCAAATTATTTATCTAAGACAAATTAATTATCTAGAATGTCCAATTAAATTTTTATATTCTTACCAGGATATGAATACTTTTTAAAGTAAATTATTTAATCTTTAAGTTTGTTTATGCAATTGTAAACTAAACTAACTAAACAAAATAAACATACATGTACTTATGTACTAAAACATGAACGTAATTTAGTGCACTGATAATCGTACACTTCAAGCAGGTGAAGCCGCGGGCGGGTCGCTAGTTATATAATAAAACATAATTTCGGCCAGAACCAGTACGTAAAACTTAATGTTGACTTTATATCGTCCAGTCTGATAACATCCTAAGCAAGTTTCTACATAATCTGAGCTCTAGTTTATGATGTGCTTTTAGAGTTACGAGTATATCAAAGTAGTTGTTTGTTCCGGTGGAATATTTTGATAAATTATATGGAAAATTGTATCTAAAAGATTTAAGTAATATAATAAGTATTTGGTAATTAGTACTTTAGAGTTAAAGCAGAAATGTCCCTTTATTTCTTCATTTGTGGCATTTCGAGCATGACAGTTATGCACAATTCACTTCGCCAACGTCTCGTTAGTATGGAAAAACATAAGAAAGGAAAACAACCGGTAAAAAAGAGATAACTTTACACAACAACAGAATACATGTAAAAGAGATCCAGTAAAAATACAGCCTTTACTTATAACATAATTTATAATCATTTATTCTCGATGAGTGACAAGACAAGTAGAGTAACTACAAAAATATTATATACCTTACAACAATTAATTTAAAAAAAAACACTAAAAATCGATAAAAAAAATACGAATATTCTAAAATTATATAGTCAAACAAAAAACTGATTTCGTTCTAATATTTCCCAACTGGCGTTAGAACGGGCGTCACAAATTCCACGAGCGCACAACATGTTAAAATCTAATAAAATTGATCAATCAATATTTGCAATTTTTATGTAACGAAGTTCAATATTGTTTCGTCTGTCAACAATTCCATGTGAGCTTGAAGTGCAAATAGCGTCCATTGTCTAACAAGCATAAATGTCAGCTAACTTGCGTGTCAATAACTGTTGGCCTATCGGAATTCACCTAGTAAGTCTAGTATAGGGCTATTAAGTGCTTGGAGAAGCGAAATTTTGAAATAAAAATACTTTTTAATTGTTTAGACTCGTCCCATATAAAAAAAAAAGTTCGGTTAAATCAGTTCACTTCAGACTTCAATTATGGCGTTTCGAGCGTGCCAGCTTAACACAAAATCATTTCACCCAAGACACGTTATATGTAGAATACACTAAAGATAGTGGTCGGTAAAAAACAGATAAATAAGTTAGCTCTAGCTTCTTGCATTTGATCTTAAACCACAAATAACATTCATTGTATTAAAGTGTAAAAGCGTAAATGTCAGTTAACTTGCGTGTTAATAACTGTTGGACTCTCGGAATTCACCTAGTAAGGCTATTAAATTCTTGGAGAAGCGAAAATTTGAAATAAAAAAATACCTTTTATATGCTTAGACTCATCCCATGTTAAAGTTGTCAATTCACTTATTCTGTTTTGAATTACAGCGTTTCGAGCGTGCCAGTTGAGCACAAAATCATTGAGTCAATGACTCGTTATAAGGCGAATACACTAAGAGAGTGGTCGGTAAAGTAACAGAATTAAAAATTTTAAAAACCAGCCCAAAAATCACTACCTCGTTTTGGAAAAGTGCTTGGAATAAAAACTCATAAAACATAGTTAAGAACTACCGAACTGAACAAGGCTTTCGATTAAAAATGGCACTCAAATCGGTTCTGAATGAGCAGAGTACTTAAGAGCTACGGTGCCACAGACAGATACAAACAGACAGACAAGTCAAATTTATATATAGCACTTTCCTTTTGCGTTGGTGGTTGAAAAGAAATGTATAAGTTGTCTATATATAGTCTCGTAAGTAAATTCTGTCATTAAAAATTGTGTAAGATTGCACTTCATCAGTAGACAAGTACGTTGAGTTGTAGCGCAGACGATGTAATTTTACAAATGCAATTTGTTTTAATAAAACACATTTAAGTAAAAGCTTGTTGTCATTTTATGACCAGGAATAAAATTGAATGAAAAATAAGTTAATTATTAAATATACTTTATAGAGAATATCAAGAAAGAAGATATCGATATCGTCAACAATTTCACTACATTACTGTTTAAAATAATTTTACCCTGCATATAATTTACAATCATAAAAATATCCTCCATATAAAACATTTCATATTACCTTATTTTTTTATACTTTTTTTTAAAAGACAAGGGTCACAACCATAGTACTTTCTATATCCCTGTATGTAAGCATGCCTATCGGCTTCCGACGCTACGTTTTCATTTTTAAATATTCAATTAGGCTTCAAAGACTTTGTGTCTATTAATTAGCTCCTTGAAAATTATTTTTTTATAAATAACTAGCGGCCCACTCGCGGCTTCGCCCGTATATACCACCTATAACCATTTTATTATACTGAATTTTCCATAAGATTGATTATGTAATGTATACATTCACTCACTTTTCATAATTTTGAGAAAGTGCAAGCACTTTGTAGCTGTTTACAAGGACAAAATCGGCAGCAAGGGCGCCCCCCCGCGAGACTCGAGCCTATGCTTGCGGCCGTAAACAGAGCGTTGAATTTCTCCAAAATTTCATTTTCTCCAAAAGTACGAGTATATGTCCAAATTACATGCTATAAAATCCGAAGCTCATCTTCATTAAATTTCCTTGATGCTGTGATAACTTTCGCTCGTAAGTTTCGATATTTTCGTCAAATAAAAAAACGTTGAAATATCACCTTCCAATTTTCAATGTTTTTTTGTCACATACTCGTAATGTCTTAAGAGATAGATATAGGGTCTCGCAGACTTTATTTTAAAACTAATCTGACTAGCTGAATGTTTTGTAGTACAATGTACTTACGTATATTTAACTATTTTATTCATCAAAACGCATCAAAAATTGAGGAACGGAGCGTATTAACACTAAATTCACTTTGCATACCCTGCGGGATACAATATAAAGCAGGAAAAAATAAGAAAAAAAATCAATGCTTTTACTTAAATACAAAATATAGCATAATACTAAATTGTCATAGCTTTTATTTTGATAAATATTTTTTTAACATAAAACAAATCGACTTCAAACAAACTAAAAAGTATAAAATAAATTTACTTAACATAAAGCAACAGTACTTTGATTTTGTAAAAAAGAAATTTTTATTATTTTGAAAGTCGGTTAAAAAATAACAACAATCCTTAAAATTGTACTATTGTATTTTTAAAGGTAATTCCACAAATAAAAAAGAAACAATTAAAACGTTTTACAAAATATATTTTTATAAAATGTTTGTGGCGCACGAATTATAAGTTAAATATGGATATCGACTGCCTTGACTCGATACTCGATAGACTTCCAAATGAATTTCATAGATTGGAGTCACCGACTTGCGAACGTACAATTGTATTGATAAATATAGATAGCTCGCTTATAATAACTATAAACGATCTGGCTGTTAGAATGCGACCAAAAAAAATAATATATATATATATATATATATATATATATATATATATATNTATATTCAGTTTAACTTTTTATTTAGTCACTATGCTCTCCACTTTACAGAGGTTGTGTGATAAGTATCTAAATTCAATATCGCAATCTTACTAAACTGATTCTAATTTAAACTGGTCTGATATTTTATTAATTACTAGCGGCCCGCCCACAGCTTCGCCCGCTTTAAGTACATGATTATTGATTTAATAAGCAGAATTGATTGACAACTATTATGACTTCTAATATAATTTTTTTATTACTTTAATCTGTAATATTCTAATATGATTTTTTTACGACATTATCGTAATTTCTATAAAAAATTTTGATTGTTTCGAACGTTGTTTGTTGTCTGTTTGTAAAAAATATGACTAATGTTTATATTTGATATTCATAAAATATGCATAAAGCTAATTATTTATTATATGTATATATTTTTGTAACATTACGTTCTTTTTACCTATGTTACGTTTTTTAAAACTATGTTAAATGTGCTGATGTCAGTTAATAATTTAATGTACTGCTTCAGAAACAGCCTTAGATGTTAAATTATTGATTTGGGTAAAGATTCATAATATTCTTTGTAAAATAATTGTAATGCTTGCATATTAACTCCTGTAAAGTTTTTAAATCAGTTACATATATTATTAGCTAGAGTACACGTAGAAAGGATGTTTTTAGGCATTTTTATATAGATTTATTTCAAACGAACGAACGAACCAAAAAATCTATTTATTTGCTTGATATCTCTTTGAAGATCAAATCGTTCTTTATCTCTGTGTTGAATTAATTACCATTTAAGCTTAACTGTTATGATTTATGAAGGTAATCTCCACTAACAATTCATATAAAATATTGTATAATAGTGCTACAAAAATACATATTTTTATCAACAGTCATATAATCGAGACGTTTTGAATGTCATTCTTTAGCCAGGAATATTACCAGCGCGATCGCTATATAACATTCGCAGGCAAACTTATGCCTTGAGTTCATTCAAATGACGATAACTTTTTTTAATGAACCAATTTTGATGAACCAAACTTTAGTAGTTAAGTTGAGTTAAAACAAAACAATTGGTGAAAATTTTAAGTAAATCGGTTCAGTACTTTCAGAGAAAAATGTGGACATACATATCGACAAACAGACAGACAGACAAGAAACTCAAAAACAATATTTTTGCTTTCTATTATTCTTTTTAAGTGTCCCTCTATCCATTTCAGTCAAAATTACTAAATGAACAGACAAAATATTTTTACTGTCTTATTATATATAGAGATAAAAGATATTCTTGAATAAAATTACAAATCACGTAAAATAAACAACAAGGCAACTTGAGACAAATGGAAATCATAAAGGATGCAATGTAAGAATAATCTTTCTTCATCCAAGTTTTAAAGCTTTTCACCTCCAAATGAAGTTTTAATACTTATCGAGATGGTTATAGGGAAAGGGAGTCCGTTTCGAATTTATCCTGCGTCTCGGTGCCCTACATCCCAACAGGGCGTGTTTTCATTTCGGATTTACCACGAACTTCGCGCCAAATCCGAGCAGCTGCTCTATTTCTACGGGATATTTTCTTTTCCTCTTCGACATACGATCTTGACGACTGGCTTTTGTGATTTAAAAAGATTTGCAGAAGCAAAACCGCTTAACGTTCCGACGTACGCAGTGTTTTGTAGATAAACGAAATGTTTCTATTTGAGTCCATTAGAATATATTTATTTATCCCGCAAACAGCACCCTGCTGTTGCAGAGAGTACCTAGTGTTAAGACATTCCATAACTTATACTCCCTCCGCCGAACTCTAGAGGCTTCTGTAGGCGTATTAAGTGGCGGATTAAAGCTTTGCCTCGACACCAGAGCGAAGAAAATGGAAATATTATAAATCTCATTTCCTCGAGTGGGAATCGAACCCACAACCTTACAAAGTGTGACTTTTGCAGTCATATTTTGTACCCCTTGGCCACGATTACCCTCTCCTTAAAATATGCCTCATTATTTTACTGCTGTAAGTTCAAACAATGTATAAAAATAAAATAAACAAAATAATCACGTTAAACGGTCACATCCAATACATATATGATTTGGAATATTTAATATTGTAAATATCAATTGCCTTTTACATTACAATTTCTTCAATTCCAATTCAATTATGGAATTCTTTTATATGAAACTCATGTGTTTGCGACATCTGCGAATCTTTTCTACTTAGGCTGTTGTTGTGCTTATTACCACTTTTCTAATACTTTACTGTAAAAGTTTTTAACTATTTTTGTATAGTAAAACTTACCTTATATATGTATAGTTGATTAATATTATAAATCGGCTTTAAATTTCGATAATATTTTTGATAAATACGTATATTTTGTTTTTTTATAGCAACAAATACTACAAAAAGATCATATAACACAACAAAAGACTTCTATTTTAAAGTACAATATCATGTATGTTCTTCAAATTGTCCTAAATGGAGGAGTTGGAGTTGTTGTTGCAGCTTATGATAGTTCCACCTTACCCTTGAATCGTAGGTGTCTAGAACATGCAGATAATATCAACTGAACGTGCCAACGTGCTTGGTTTCCTGAGAGCTCTCGAGACACTTTCATAGTCTTGCTTTAGACGTGTATATGTACATACATTACCGTAGACTTATAGGCGTAGATTATAACAGTACTAATTATTTGCAGAAAATACTCTATTATTCCATATAAATGTTGTCTTATTAAAGCTACAAATGATAAATTACTTAAAGGTGCTGTACGTTTTTATAATAGATAATTTTAAATATTATTAAATTATTTTTTTTATTAAATAAATTATTTTTCACATATTAAAACGGATGATGAACATAGTAAAAAGAAATGTAACCATCGTGTTATCGATAACAATTATGATATATAATTTAATATATAAGATCAAGTCAATTCTTATATTACTTCATAATAAATACATGCGTTATCTATTTTATTTATTATTTCAAATTTGCGAAAAAGCGTGCTTGTATAAAATGTAAGAATATTTATTTTAACTAAATACATTTTTATCATACTAAAAATGAACAAATTATTATTGAATTTATTATTTTGAAGTGAAAGTGAAAGCAAAGGGTTAAAATGCTCATTTATACAATATCAAACCTACCTTATAGTCAGCTGGACTGTAAGACACTCGCAAATCCTACTACAGAACAATCCACAAATTATAAAAAAAAACGGAAATAATCACTAGACCTTAACACATTCAGAAATAATTCTCACCATCGAACATAAAATTATTTATTTACATTCAAAGAAGTAGAAACAGCGATCGCGTGTTAACGTCTCACGCGTCCCGACCCGATGTGTCGGATGCTTTGACGGGACGTGATTTTTAATGCAGGAAGGTGTTTGATATGTGGGAGCCAGTAGGAGCCGTGGTGACGCGGCGGCGGCGCGGCAGTGACTGGCTGGGGCGGGGGCCACCCCCCACTGCGCGCCGCCCGCCCTAACGCCGGGACGCCGATACAAAATTAATACTTGTTTTGCTAAGAGCGATTTCGATTTGTTGGGCCCCAAATTTGGAAAGTTTGATCTTGTTAGCAATTAAAGTTGTCTTGATGTACTCCGTTGCTGGTCCTCGGACCCTTCGGGCGATTGTAAGTACAAGATTTGAACAAGACTGAATTTTAACTTCAATCCACTTGGAACTTTGCCCTAACTATTTTATTATATGATAAATCAATTTGATGGTGTGAAAAAAAAATGAAAGATACCAATTGACGTGTTACCTGTATCGGCGGACTGATCGTTCCCGGGAAAAGTCACAAATTCACATTTTTATATATTAAACTGAAGCGGTCCCAATATTTCCTGAACTTCGCGGAAGAAGCGAAAAGTTCCATTTCCCTCGTTTAGAAACTTGCACAGAAATTGATGCACCGTAAGCTCTTTTGCATGACATTATAGTAACTCTCGATATTTGAAAATGCGTTTTTATTACACTTCTACATAATTCTTCTAACGATAGTAAAGCTATTTTTCTTTCAAAATGTATTAAAGATAGAGAATTCCGCTAAGTAAATTGCATTTGCATTTTAGCAAAGTATTAAAATAGGTCGGGAGATAGTCTTTAATGGACTTAATGTTTATAAAATAGATTATGTTAGTAAAAATATCTTAAGAAGGTATATAAAATTCTAGAGTAAATCGGATTAGAGCGAGGGTCGTTTTTAAATTTACAGTAGCGTTGAGCTTAAAAACACGAGTATGACAACAAAGTTGGTGTCCACAAAGCGTCCCACAGCTAAACCCACTAAAATTAATAAAAGTATCACATGTACCTTTAACCTTTTATTACTCAGATGTTTATGAATTATATAATAAAATTGATATTTTTTTTGGTAAATTTGGTTAATCTAAATGTACATTGGATTAAAAAAAACTCCATAAATAAATATGTCATATTCACATAGATATTAAGGAAGGTTACGTTCTTTATCAATATGTAGTATGTTGTATCTTTATATATTTTATTATATATCTGTCCTGTCCATGGAACTCATTCCGTCACTCAATCACACTCAACAACATACTTTTATTCATATGTTATTATATTAAAATACATTTTACATATTTTATTTTCAATGATAAATCAACAAAGCAAATTGTCACAAAATAAATATATAATTATAAAACAAAGAGTCGCTTAAGAATAACGATATGATGCTCCAGAAAACCCTTTACATTTTGAAGGTATTGAAAATGAAGAGACGAGTGGTCAGAACGTTTCATCAAACGGACAACGATTTAAGCGGTCGAGCTTCCCATCCAATATGACCAGTCTAATATAACTTGGTTAGGATCTAAGCTACACATACAAGTTTCTTGACAATTTCAAAAGTAGGTACCACTTAGAGATATTGCGATTGTTTAGTTATATTTGTGTTCTTTTAGCAATTTTAGTTAACATTTTTTTCTTAATATTATGAAAGATTTCTATTGGTCTTTTAAAAATTTTTTTTCTAAATTCTGTTTTAATGTTTAAAATTTAATATAATAAGTAATAAATATTGGTTAAACTGGGACCTATATATAATTCATATAAATTAACATTTTTTTTTATCAGCTACACCCTGTGTCCCGTACACAGCAGGGTAGGCAGAGGGAACCTAGTGTTAACACGTTCCACCAAGTTCTGGAGGCATTGCGTGTTAAGTGGCAGAACTCAATGCCGCACTTTCTATGAATAAATTCATATGAAATTATTATTTATTTATTTTGTAGATCACGCTATATCTCTCACTTAGCAGTGGAGGAAACCTGTGAACCTTGTCTCCGTTCTCATTAAGATACTTGCGTTACCACTTTCCGCCGAATTCTGGAGGCATTGAGAGTTAAGGGGCAGAACTCAACGCCACGCTTTACCTCGTTACCAGATTAAAGGAAATGAAATTGATAAATATTTCATTTCCTCAAGTGGGGATCGACAAATCCACAGCCTGTCACGTTTAAAGTCGCTATATATAATTATTTGTTATAATAAATGTATTTCATTAAATTGTTAAAAGGTCTATTGTTTCACTGTAAGCGGTGGTTGTGTTAAAAATATTTTGATTTTATTTTTTCTGGTGGAAAGCGGAAACCGGGGAACCTTGACCGTAACTTGACCTACCCTGACGCATAATAAAAAAAGCGTTTAGCTAATAAAAACAATTAAAAGATATTCCAAAGAAAACTAAATGATTTCAACACATATCCCTCTAAGAAAATAGAAAAGAAGAAACAAACATCTAAAACACGCAGGATATTTTAACATGATTGTGTTTCGCAACCGTAATAAAGTCCTCCAACCGAACTGGCCTCGCGCCCGTCAGCTCAATATGACGCCGCCTATAATACGGCCGCTTCTGAACACGATTAAATTTTTGAACATTTTCTCACGCGATACTGAATCTTCTATAGGTAGTATTCGTGTTTCATACAGTTTATTTTATGACTGTTTTTTAAATAGCTATGAATTTTATCTGTATTCTTTTAAATGGTATTGATAACTTTAAGCTGTATCCCGCTCACAATAACCCAATTGTGAACGGGAGTAGGCGGAGGGAACCTAGTGTTAAAACATTCCGTTTCTGACTTCCCCCGAATACATGTTGAGTGGCAATACTGAACACGGCGCTTTCCCGCGACACCAGAGCGAAGAAATGGCAATTAATATTGTTCTGGTTTTCACTCTATTTACACTTTCCATTGTTGGTGTTAAAAAATACTATACAAATATATTATCATAGAGGTACACAAGGTGCTGGATATAGTTCCACTATTCAACGCTCAATGTCTCGAATTTCAGCAGACTGTGGAGAAAGGAGTGTTTTCACATTAAGTTTTCAGGATACATCCTGAATATATAAGCAAAGAAAGGCTCTTTTTTAAAATCAGCTTCACGCTGTATCCCGCACACAGAGTAGGCAGAGGGAACGTAGTGTTAAGTCACTCCGTTTTCCACTTTCCGCTGAGTTTTGGAGGCATTGCGTGTTGAGCGACGGCCTCGACAACAGAGCGTAGAAGTGAAAATATAAATGTAAATAACTATTTCATTTCCTCGAATGGGGATCGAACCCACAACCATTCGATTTTACAATCACACTTTGTGCCCCTGCGCCACGACTGTCCTCTTTTTTATTATATTATAAATCAGCTTCACGCTGTATCCCGCACACAGCAGAGTAGGCAAAGGGAACCTAGTATCAAGACACTCCGTTCACCATTTTCGGTGCTGTAGCACAAAGCTAAACAATTTTACACGCAATCTTTCACTAGCTTACAAGCAAGCTTTAACTCAAGCTTTGTACAGATGAATCTACTGGGGTGGAATTTGAATCCACAAACTGCGCTATGGTGGCATAAAATAAATATTTAAAACAATTTTGTTTGTTTTTTCACTCACTCTTTTCAATTTTCATATATATTTTCGATTTAGATTTTTAGTACCTACGCTACCTACGTACCTCATACGTTTGGAAAGGTTACATTAGAGAGATCAAATAAAGAAATCAGTAAATATATTTTCTGGTTATTTTTTTGTTGTTCTATATTATTTTTAATCTTTCTATTATATATTATTAATGTTATAAAAAAAGGTGTATATATTATATAATAATAAAGATATTGGCTAATAAATATTTACTTTGATGTAGCATTTAGTTGACAGCGAATCTCTTCATTCAATAAATATGTTCGCGATTGAGATATTTTGCTGTGTTATAACTCATTTTCCCGAAGTCAAAACATTAATCAAAGGCCATCGTGGCGAAGGGGCATAAGAGTGTAATTACAAAGCGGCGGTTGTAGGTTCTATTTACACTCTGGAAAATTAATTATCATTTATTAATGTTTACATTTCTTTGCTCTTTCACCATCGTAAAATACCCGATGTTGAGTATCGCCATTCAACACCTAATGCCTCGAAAAATTCGTAGTGTCTTAACACTAAGTTCTCTCTACCTACCCTGCTATCCAGGATACAGCCTGAAACTTGAGGAGGATAAAAAGAACATTAATTAAGCGAAAAAGATTTATTTGAGCCCCACTCAATTTAAATTATAACAGCTTTTGTGATTAGATTTTCATATTTTGTTATAAGTAAAGCCACTTCACAAGTTCAAGTTTAAACATGCAACGGCGGCCACCATTTTGTGTCGTAAAAAGACTTTAATATGAAAATTTTGATTCGTTTGTGGTATGTGGGGGTTTTCATAAAATTCAAATGTTTATAACTTTGTGAGAGAACATTTCCTGTATATTGTCGAGGTAAAGCATTGCGTTTGTAAGCAAAAGTGGTCTCAGTTTAAAGGGACCATTCGGCCGTGTGGCAAATTGGACAATGCGTTTAGGCCTTGTTACGTATCTAGTGTAGAGTTAATTTAATGTTATAAGCAGTTGGTAATTTACTTTCGTTATATAAATATTGTTTTTTTTAATAGTTAAGCTTAAGACTATTCTAACAAAATGCATGGTATATTATATTATACTATAATCTTATTGAGGCCAGTGGCACAAAATGTGACTGTAAACTAACGACTGGTTATGGGTTCGATCCCCACTCGAGGAGATGAAATATTTACTTAAATTTATATTTCCATTTTCTTCGCTCTGGTGTCGAGGATAAGCGCGGCGTTGAGTTCTGCCACTCAACTGGCAATGCCTCCAAAATTTGGCAGAAAGTGGAGAATGGAGTGTCTTAGCACTAGGTTCCCTCTGCCTACCCTGCAGTGTGCGGAATACAGCGTGAAGCTGATTTATTATTATTAATGTTATTGTTAAAATATAGTTAACATAAATGTACTAAAACTACTAAAACATAGTTTGTTATAAAAAAAAAGTAAAAAATTACATTTTTTTTAAGCTTCACATTGAATTCTATACGTAGCAGGGTAGGCAGAGGAAATCTAGGAACCTAGTGCTTAGGCACTCCGTTCTTATTAAGACACTTCTTTTCTCCACTTTCTCTTTTGACTGGCCTCAAATTAAATATATTTCTACAATAAATTATACATATAAATATAGTATATCAAGAGTACTAGTGCAAGCCTATCTCAAATTCTGTCCATTTCTCACGATAAACGGAAATATCGTGAGGCAGCGAGTATGCTTAAAAGGAATTTAGGTAACATATCATACTTGGCAACCCACAACTGCAATTATGTGGTAGAGTAAGGCCGATTCTAATAAACTACGACTTGCTTTCATTTATTTATTATAATAACTTTTAATTGAGGAAGGCAAAAATATACGACGAGATTTTAAATGAAACTATTTTAACCGGATTAATCGCGTATATTTAGTATTTTTATACATTTTTGGAAACCCGACGTTTCGAACACTTTGCAGTAGTCCGTGGTCACGGGTAGACGAGTATACGACGAGATGTCGAAAGACATAAGCCGTAAACGCGACACGTAGTGAGTTCGATTCACACTCGAGGAAATGAAATAGTTTTTTTTTTCGTTCTAGTGTCGAAGCAAAGCGTGGTGTTAAGTTCCACCAATCAACACGCCATTGCGTGTACGCTAGCTCTGGAGTTCTCCAGAGTTCGGTGGAAAGAGGGAAGCGGAGTGTCTCAAGCCTCCTTAGGCTTGCCCTGTTATATGCAGGACACAGTGGTGTGATGCTGGAAAACTTTTTATTATGTTGCAGGTGTAACGCGATTGACGGATCAAAGGTTGTCTAAAGATAGAGGACGTCAGTACCTATTCAAATCACCTTCATGTATGTTTACCGATTTTCAGTGGTTCGGCAGATATTTGAAAATTTATGGTTTCTTGGAAAAAATCGGTTTTTTGAAGAAAATTTTCACAATACAGCCCGACTGTTGAGTCTGCGCTAGTGATTTTTTTTACAATATAGCTGAATAGCACGCATTTTGTATAATATTACAAAACTTTACTATAAGCCATTGCTTATAAATCTTGGTAATAACACTAAAACAAAAATCTATAAATCAATTGTTATTCTTATTAAGGGAATTGACTAAAAACTATTTTTTTTTTTACATATTTACTATCAAACAATGTTTACTGCGTACAAATATTTTGATATTGTAAAGCTATCCCAGAACAGGCCGTAAATTGGCTAATGCACATGGGTGTTGGTTAATATGGTTTCACACGCTATGGAAAGAATATTTCAGAAATAATTATTTTGTACCTCTTATTTTAAGAACTACAAATGTATATAAAGAATTAATACAAAAAAAAATGGTTTCGTTAGGTCGAAATATATAAAAGGACTACTATTGAGCTATATTGAGAAAAAAATTACGAGCGCAGACTCAATTCTCCGATTTTTTTCAAAAAATTACAAATTCTCTAAAACCTGCTGAACCACTGAAAATCAGCGAACTTACATGGGGACGATTTGGATAGATACTGAGTTTCTCTACCTATAGATAACCGTTGATCTGTCGATTGCGTTACATTCTGCATACTTACATTTTATAAATATTATTTCGTTATTATATATTCTAACTAAAAGAGCTACCGTGATATCTAAGTTTTGAAAAATATAACTTAAAAATAAATGATCCTTTTCTTTCTTAATATAAATATTCAATGAACAAGCTTTTCTAAAAGCTTTGTTTTCAAAATGTCAAAATACAACCATTATGGCCAAAATTAGGGTAGCTTAAGTTTTATTGAGGCCATCTTGGCCCGGTAGAATAGCATCTGAGTTTAAACAAGATGGGTGTACGTTCGATCCCTAATCAGGGTAATATGTCATTTTTATTTTCCGTCTACTCCGATAGACTAAGTGCATCGTTGAGTTCCAGCACACACACACATTATTTTTTAAATTAGGCGGAAAGCAGAGAACAAAATTCTTCACTCTTAGGATATATTTGATATACATTATTAAACAGATTTTATGTTTAATACTCTATTAAAAGCGACGGTTGTGTTTCCATTTCCACTCGATAAATTATTAATATTTTAATTTGCTCGCTCTGGTAACAAGACAAAGCGCGGCGTTGAGTTCCGCCACTCAACACGCAAAATATAGAGAACGGAGTATCTTAGGACTAGGTTCTCTCTATATAAGGGAAGGCTTCTGCTAAAGGATATGACGTGAAGCTGAAAAAAATACTTGTGACATATCTCGTCTGCACGATATTTGAACTAACAACCCTAGCACTGGACCATGTCGCTTATCACCAATCACTATAGCCTATAATAATTAATTCTGGAATTCATTCGGAAATTTATATATAATCATGTCCATATTCCAATTTCGTAGAGATTGCTTTTAGCGATAGCAATCTTTTATACGTTAATGCATTTATATTTTATTTTATTAATATTTATTGAAGTGAAATAAAATTTATTCGTATTGTATTGTGTTGATTTATTATAAGAATTAGGTCAAGTGTTTGTTCAATTGAATGTAGTTTCATGTTCATCTAATAAGTCGGTCTTCAATGCTAATAGAAATATAGAGTAGAAGTGGAAGAGATAGTATTTGCTTGCTCTTTTTGTTCGTAGAAAACCGAATCTTACATGACTTTAATAATCTCTATTAAAATATAAGATGATATAAGTAAGTCAAATCCCGTCCAAAATTCGCGGGTAAGTGCGGAACGGAGTATTTTAACGCTAGGTTCCCTCTGCCTATCTTGCTGTGTGTGGGATATTTTAGATTTTTCAAATCCCTTCCGTCCGCACTTGATTTTGACAAGTTGAAAAGAGAAAAGTTTTACATGCATTGCTTAACATATTAAAACTAAAACAGATTATTATATACTTTTTAAATACAGAATAAAAATATATATTTTCATTTATTTTTCATTATTTATTCTTCCGTCTATAATATTTTTTTCAGCTTCATGCTTTATCTCATACCTAACTTGGTAGGCAGAGAAAACATAGTAATACACATCTTTTACCCACATTTAATCTTTTTATAATTTTTCCGCCGAATTCTGGAGCCATTGCTTGTTGAGTGGTGGAACTCAACGCCGTGCTATATGTCATACACCACTGTGAAAAAATGAAAATATTAAACATCACATTTCCTCTCGTGAGAATCGAACCCACAACCTGTCGCGCACCTGTACCCCTGTGGCACGACTGGCCCAAATGGAATGGAAATGGTAGTCAGTCAAGTAGATTGATATAAAACATTATTAACCATATTGTTTCCATATAGCCACGAGTTTAAAATAGTGTCATTAAAAGGAGAGACTTTCCGTTTGTTTATGCTAATCGAGCTGACAACTTGCTTTGATTGTGCAGCTGCCACGCCCAAGTTTACTTTAGCTTTTCCGAAATTCGATAGCTGCTCAAACATGGACGAAGTGACGCTATTCGAGATTAAAATTTCTGAAGCTGAAAAACCGAATAAAAGTGAGGCTTTATCTAAAATGAATTCAAAGTAGAGCCAGGTAAAGCAACTAAAGTAAAGTAAATATTAATTCGGCGCTTCTAAATCATGTATAAGTATATACATTTTTTAGCGTCACGCTGAGCCCCGCACACAGTGTGATAAACAAATGGGAACCAGTGTTAAAAACACTCTGTTCCTTTATATTCCGAAGAATTCTGTAGACATTACATGTTGACTGGCGGAACTCAAATCGCTTTGCTTCGACACTAGAGCGAAGAAATGGAAATATTAAATATTTCATTTCCTCGATTGAGAATCGAGCTCACAACCCATGGAATTTACAGTCACACTTTCTACTACTGCGTCACGACTGGCCTCAAACCCATCATATACATAAGTATCTAGCACAAATATTAATTAAGACCAAACACAAACACAACGTTTAAAACAGCAATAAACCTATGATGGCTCTTGTTTATAAAACACAAAAGCACCAAACTCTTCAGGCGGTCGTAATAACGCTAACAATGATTAAGATTGCACTGGCAGCGCTCTCGACGATTTGAATCTACTCCAAGTCTTAAACGAATTTTATTGTGCGAAATAATAAGAGCATAAGCCATGCGGGTGCCATGTTGTGATTGCGACGTTTTAAATGTTATTTATTCCTTTTATTTTTAGAGATTACTAGAGATTGGCTTTTTTTATAATAACATCACGGGATATGGCAAAATAAAATAAGAAAATACTTTAGTTTCTTGAAATTGTGGCGTTTTATTTATAGACACGGAATATCTTAGGTAGAGCAAAAGTAGAGAATGGAAAATCTCTAAAATATTGCAGTGTAAACTATTAGTTATCTAATATATTATTGATCGATATATACATTTATGATATAAATATTAGAATTTTAATTAGGAATATAGACGATTAAATTTAACATAACATCCTTGTATTATCTACTTAAAAAATAATACTATTCGTAGGGCCTACCTACTAAATATATGTTCATTTTCTTAGCTCCTAAGCCTCAACTGAAAGTAATAATAAACTATTCATAGGCTATAAAGTGCAAACTCGAAAGCCGGTACCTGTTAGTTAAGTTTGGATAAGTTGCCAATTTATCTATGAAGTTTCTATCGTTAAGTAGTTCAATTGTAAAACTTCGAGGTCCATCCCAATAGGTCTGGTCCTGAGTAATATACATCTTATCAAGGGTTCACCTGCACTGCCCGTAAGCGTAAATCTTGCCTTTACGGCCTCACCTGTCGAACGAATAATTTACTGCCGGCTTAAAACTTCCAAAGGAAATCCCAAACACTTCTCAAGAAATAACTGAATAAGAAATTCTCGATTGTACACACAATCGACAAGTTCTCCCCTCTGACAGGAAATTTAAACTTAAAACCTTCCCTAATGGAATGGATAAAATTTCAAATATTAAAGCTACATAATAAAATTTAAATTGTACTTTTGTAGATTAAATTATAAAAAAAAATACTAAAAAATATTTAAAAAATAATCATAATAATTTAGTACACAAATGAGAAAATAATTTATAAATATCACAAACATCACAAATCGTTGAGTTATTTATTGCTTATAGCGGTATCAATAGCCGCGGGTGGCTAAATCAATATGACAGTTACTATAATGATAATATTCGGGCAAAACTGTTATAGGCGCTCTTATGCATATGAGTGTATATCGATGGATGAACAATTTGCAAGTAAAATGCGGGTGTCGGATGCACGCCGACATCGTTTCTAGGAAATAAAAAAATTCCATAGAATTTCATATGCGGATATTGGGTTGAGTTTTGTAAATTTCTTTACTGCTATGTGAAGGTAAAGTTTATTGCTACTCTATTCAGTTATTGAATAAAATGTTTCGTTTTATCTTATTTATTTTTTTATAAATTAAAATTTAAAAAAAGGAAGTTAAATTAGCCATCAAAATTATGTTCGAGCGATTTGCATAAAATTATAGTAAAAAAAGTACACTAAGAGCTATATGAAATCATAGACGGTAAGTGAAGACTTACTTAATAAATTATGCGAAATAGTAAAAAGCACAGAATATATTATACGTAAAGCACTTAAATAATGCGTAAGAGACATTTAAATAAAATCAACGTCAACGTAATCGAATCGCAACAGAAATTAACAATTTAACACGCTTATACAAATGCACTCATCAAGATGCAAGTCAACCATGAACTTACGAAAATAGTGATGTCTGTCAATATGATTTAATTTCTTATTTATTTAATTTTTGACTTTTTTTTCAGCTTTACAGCCGTGTAATACCGATTCTACGTATAGCAGAGTATATAGAGCAAATTTAGTGTTCAGACACTCCGTTCCCCAAGTCATGAGTGGTGGAACTCAACGCCGCGCTTTTCGCCTTGGAACCAAAGCGAAGAAATAAAAATATTATATAAATAAAAAATTGTGTTGGAATCGAACCCACAACCGTCGCGTTACACAAGTCACAAGCTTGTGCTTCTGCTCCACGACGGCCTCATGGTTTACTTGGTTCAAACAAAATACATTGATGTAAGTAAATCATCAATCTTAATATAATTATTTGTCTTATATTTTCATGAATCATTAAGGATTATAAAATAAAAACAAACAAACAACATACAAAGGCTTAGATTGAGTTTGTTTTTTTAATTATTAATTATAAAATAAAAATGAAGTAAAAAATACAATACAATGTAACAAATAAATTTCCATATGAATTATATTCTAGTATAGTATCTTACTATTTAAAAATGCTAGACTTACCTAAAATATTTTATTAAATAATTTGTTTGAAGGTTATTCGGAATAGCATTGAAATAATAAAGATTCAAAATTAAGTCAGAAGCTAAAGACCAAATATATAACCTAGAATGGGAGATACATCTGAATTTTCTATGAAAGTATGTAACACCTTATTAAATGAATAAATAAATAAATCAGCTTCACGCTGTATCCAGCACACAAGATAGGCAGAGGGAATCTAACGTTAAGACGCTCCGTTCCCCACTTTCTACCGAATTCTGGAGGCATTGCGTGTTGAGTGGCAGAACTCAACGCCGCGCTAGTCCTCGACACCAGAGCGAAGAAATGGAAATATAAATTTAAGTAAATGTTTCATCTCCTCGATTGGGGATCGAACCTACAACCAGTCGGTTTTACAGTCACACTTTGCCCCTAAGGTGAGGCCAGTTATGCCCCTGCGCCACAACTGGCCTCACCTTATTAAATGTAAATTTCTTAAAAATTATCGAAAATTAAAATTATTCTTTCGAAGTATCGACTACCACACACACATCAGACACACATCCCTTCAAATATTAATATTGCATGCGACGATATACGAGCAAATTCGAACACACTATTTTCATTCAGGAGTGTTCACGGTCTAGGATTTTCAATGGAAGTGTTTGTTACCTTTCCATCGCTATACTTGTATGTAGAAAAAAAATCAACAAATCTCTGTTAGCATCGATTTGGTTCATAGTTTAAATGAAATATTATTTTATTATGGTTTGCTTTTAAAATTTGTTAGATTTAATTTTAGTGAGCATTCTTTATTAATTATTAATATATTATCGGTAACATTATATGTGACGAAAATTATATGTTGTATTACATGTAAATTGTAATTTTTAAAGCTTATTTTTATTAAAATACATAATCCTTTCCATAATCTTAGCGTTTTTTTTTTAAATAGTTTTTTTCTTTACGTGGTATCCCATACATATTAGGATAGGCAGAGGCAAACCTGGTTACCAAATGTTAAGATACTAAGGTGCCATGAAGACACTACCGTCCTAGTTGTGGAGTCACTCACTGGAACTCAACACCACGCTTCGCCGTGTTACGAGTGGGAATCGAACCTCCAACCTGTCGTGTTAACAGTCACGCGCTGATTCCCCTACGCCACGACTAACCTCCTATAGTTTTATAAGCCGAAGAAATTAAAATAACACTAACTTCCTTGATTCTACACTTCTTGTACTGTCCATTATAAGTTGAGAATATTTTGAGAACCAGTTCAATAGATTATCTTGGCCAGCAACCGGCCTCATGTCACAGGCACTGTTCCAACTGGCACACGACGTCCTGACTCCGCAAACAATTCATTAGTGCGTCGAATTTGCTACACAAGATTTATAGCCATTGCTTGATACGATTTGTTTCAAATATTTATATATATTATTTAATTTAAATTGTAGAGGCCGTATTAGAGGTTGTCGGTGACAGGGGTGACGTATGAAAGACAGTTGTGGGTTCGATTCCCATTCGGGGGAATGAATGATTAATATTTTCATTTCGTCGCCCGAGTAGCAAGGTAAAAACTAGGCATTGAGTTCCGCTACTCAACATGCAATGCCCTGAAAATTCTGGGGATCGTGGATAACGAAGTGTCTAAACACTAGTTTCCCTATTCCTACCCACCTACATCAATATACGGTATACAGCCTAAGGCGTGATTTAAATTTAAATTCCGCCACTACAATTATCTTCATTAAATTTCAAGCCCTTTTATGGTCTTAGCATAAAATTATTCATAATGAACGAAAGAACCCAACTTAACTTTGAATGAAATACTAATGAGTAAATAGTTAAAGAAAAACTTTGATGGTGAAAAGTTAGAAGTTCCGCTGTTTGTGTTCATTAAACTCACGGCATTCTGTAATATTACGTGTATTTTTGTATAGCGTCATTATGAACAACTCTTATATTACCTGTCTTCAGTAATTTTGAGCTACACATGGAGTAACGACTTTGGAATTAATTCCAAATTTCAGATTTACATTAAAAAAAATCAGCTTCACGCTGTATTCCGCATATAGCAGGGTAGGCAAAGGGAACCTAATGTTAAGACACTGCGTTCCCCACTTTCCGCCAATTTTTTCGAGGCATTCCGTGTTGAGTGGCGAAACTCAACACCGAGATTTTTCCTTGGTGTCAGAGCGAAGAAATGAAAATAATCATAAATAATAATTCACTGCGGTCCCGAGTGGAATCAACCCCACAACCGCCGTCACACCTTGTGTTCCCGTGCCACGAGGACCCACTTGCATTATTTTATAAATATTTTACTAAATCAAATCGCTAGAAACTCTTGCAGGCTCAACCATTTCAAATTAAATTTTGTGATTGAACTGCCTCGCTTTTAGTGTACGCGTGCGTGACTGCCTGCAATAAATATTGTATATTTCTCTTACATATTTATTATATTAGCCGCGGTTTACAAACGAGTGACTAGGCGAATATCAAGGTTTATTTACGTCTTACTTTCTTTTTACTAAATTTTAATATTAATATGACATGTTTATAAGTCTTAATAGAGAATTAAAGGTTTCCTTTAATTCTCTATTTATTATATTTACTTATAATATTATTAGTAATAGTATAGAAACAAACGAGGCTTGGCCCGCTTAAACTAATTGTTATAAAATTACCAAATTATGCAAACTCTACATAAATTGTAGCCTGTGTGTTGTAATCTATAAGCTTTATTACTGTAAGTTTCATCGAAATCGGTTCTCCATAGATCCTCGATGCGTATAGATTATTTATAAAATTTTGAGTCATTGCTGGAGAATACGTTCCTCTTTCTGATCGCACAATAATAATGGGTGATTTTAACACCTGTTTGATTAAAAATGATTCTCGTAGCAAACAACTGGTGGACATCATTAACAGCTGTAATCTTAATATACTTAACATAAAGAATGCGACACATTTCTTTCCTGACTGCTTTACATCATTACTTGCCCTTACCATAGTGTCAGCTTCACGCTGTATCCCGCACACAGCAGGGTAAGCAGAGGGAACCTAGTGTTAAGACACTCCGTTCCCCACTTTCTGCCGAATTCTGGAGGCATTGAGTGTTGAGTGGCAGAACTCAAATGCACGCTTAACCTCGACACCAGAACGAAGAAATGGAAATATAAATTTAAGTAAATATTTCATCTGCTCGAGTGGGTTCGACCCACAACCAGTCGGTTTTACAGTCACACTTCGTGCTGCTGCGCCACGACTGGCCTCAGCATAGTGTCGTCGCCTGATTATGTTAGTACGTACGGACAACTTTCAGTTGATGTTTACTCGTACCATGATTTATTGTATTTATCCTATAAGATACGACTGCCAAGAGTTAAACCTACTATTGTTATGCGGCGTAGTTTTAAGAATTTCCCTAATGATCATTTTATAGCTAATCTTAGGTTAATTTATTGGGATGCTGTTCTTAAGCATGCCACTATTGATGACAAAGTTAATATCTTCAACTCCATCTTGATTGAACTTTTTGATATGCACGCTCCACTTCGTCCAAATAAACTAAAACATCTTCCAGCACCTTGGCTGACTTTTGATAAAAGGATTACTATGGCGAAGCGAAACAGGGCGAAATCTAAACACAAACTGAGTCCTACTGCGGCAAACTTATCTAAATTTAAATCTTTACGTAATAAATGCACCATGTTTTGTTGAACAGCCCAGCGCAATTACATATATAATTCTATTAGTAGCGGCAACTGTGCTAAAATGGAAGTTTTTTAAATACTATGGGTATTAGTCGCGATCGCCAAACGACCTCGGTTGTTAATAGCGTTGATATTGAGGCCTTAAATGTGTATTTTACTACGGTCCCATTATAAGATAACAAAACCAAATCTGCCATTGCTACGTCCACCTCTAATTGTAATGAATCATTCATCTTGTAAAGTAATAAAGAAACATATAGCTGCAGTAACTTCTGAAGAACTCGGTAGTGATGGTGTAAGCCGTAGAATGATATTACTACAACTTTTTCTAACTATAGACCAATCTCAGTTCTTCCTTATCTTTCAAAATTAATAGAATCTCATCTCTTTTCAACACCATTTCCTTAGTCCATTTCAATCCGGATTGCGCCTGGGACATAGTACGACTACTGCACTAATTAAGATTTGTGATGACATTACATAAAGTATCGACAATCTGCAAGTAAGTATCATCGCTGTATTAGATTTTCCTAATGCCCTTAATACCGTAGACCACAATATACTTCTTGCTGTCTTGAAATCTTTAAATGTGTCTCCTATTGTAATCGGGTGGTTTTGCTCGTACCTATGCGGCCGCGTTCAGTGTATTTGGACAAATAATACACATTCTTCTTGTTCTTATCTACGAGCTGGTGTCCCCCAAGGCAGCATTTTTCTCCACTTCTCTTTTCCATTTTCATTAACTCCATTACCAAATCTCTCACCTTACCTTTCCATCTCTATGCTAACGACTTAAAAATTTATGTCACTGTACCCATTGATGGTCTGTGCTATTGTTTCGCTCAATTCAAATCTCCTTACCGTTGGCTCTTTTAGCTGTGTGATAGAATAGAATTACCCTGATACTGATGGTGTCGTAAGAGGCGACTAAAGTATGCGCATGCACACCACGCATGGGCAGACTTGACCGGATTATTACCACTCCCGGTATTTAAAACCGGCGTGAGGTAGTGGCTTTTGCCACTGCGTTTCACACTAGGTAATGCCGGGTTCCGGCACCCAACCCCCTCCCGTCCCTGGTATATGAAAGCAGCACTCAAAGAGAAACCACCCCAGGAGGGTACCAGAACCTCTGGTGTTGGAGAATCCTTCCTTGAGTCTATAAACTCAGGCCTCCCTTCGAATTCTGGGGAGGCCACAGTTCCGCGCTATGGACAGGGCAAACGAGCAAACGATAACCCCTACCACGCTTAACGTGGACTTTTGCAATATCAGGGGTCTACACTCCAACCTAAATGCCTTCCACCACCATCTCGAGACGGCACGGCCGGCCTTGTTATTCCTGACGGAGACTGAGATTGCCCGACCGAACGATACAACTTATCTTCTATTCCCCGGCTACAAAATAGAACATAACTTTATGCCTCATGCCGGGGTCGCTGTATTCGTAAGGGAGGATTTAAATTTTCGTCGTCTTATCAATTTTGAAGGTCGGCACCTGTCAACTATCTGGCTCCGAGTTGACTCAGACGATCGTGTCTACGCATGCCTTTACAAGTGAAAGGATCAGCTCATGGAGCATATGCAATCAGCTATCGACGATATGCTCTCACAGATCCCCTCCGCTGGGGTCGTAATACTTGGCGATTTTAATGCGCGCAATGCCAGTTGGCTTGGATCACGCACCACCTACCACGCAGGGTGGGTTATATTCGACCTTGCTATGGCGAATGGATTGTCCCAATTGGTTGAGTCACCTACGCGACTCCCGGACGTGGGCAACCACAATGAACCAACCAACAAAATTTTGCTGTTTGCTGTTAACAGTATTAAGCTATTCTGGCACTCTATTTGTTGGAAAATGTGTGCTAACTACGAGATGCAGCATGAAGCTGAAAAAAAAATTAAGCATACAGAGCACAGTACAAATTCATCGCAGTACTAACATATTTTTTCATAATTAAACCATACCAAATATTCTTACCATCTTATAAATTATATTAATATCAAAGAAAAAAAAAACAAATCTACCCTCAACGGACCATTAATATTCATTCACACACAAAAATACATGATTATTGTATGTATAATATGTATGTATGTATGTGTAAATACGTTTCTACTAGTACGCTATGAGATAATGTAATTATTCCCCGTGTCCGCGCCGCGCTGATAGAACCGTGCTTTTTGAGCCAGTAATTAAAATCACGTTCCGTATCGCACTCCGCGTTACATTAAACATTATATTAATTTCGTAATATCGTTATTTCATTATAATATTGAATTTTGTGGGGTGTGAAAATAAGTGACGAATTTGATTTTGAAATAATTTTATTTATTTATTTCAATGTACAAATATATTTTTTATACTATCGTTGCGCACGTAACGTGTAAAGTAATGCAAAAAGCTTTGATTAATCACTGATATGTATGTGTTTACCTGTATTATGTGAGATGTAGGTTAACCAGATTTTTAAACTATCTAACATTTTATTGGTTTCTTAATTCTGTATGTGTAAACACTCAATCCCATTTACAGGCATTGCAATTGTACTTATTTCGTATTACGATGTCCTACATTTTTTGAATTATACATGAGAATATTAAAGGCATAGCTCGATAAGCATGGGAAATCTGCACTGGCTTGTAATGAATTGTTTTTAATATGATTTTATTGCTTTTTATCTAAAATAGCGACACATCAGTTTTTTGTCTCTAACCCTTAAAGTAAGGGAGTTATACGGGTAACAACCCTTACCGATAAAGTTTATTCTCTCTGTTTCTATTAAAAATATTAAACATGGCTATCTATAAGCTTATTATTATTTATTTTATCTGAATTTTTGGAACATTATTAATTGTTATAAAAATAAGTTTATTTTTTGAGGGCGCTTTTGTGTTCCATATATATGAATTATATTATACAAGCACGCGTATAACAAACTTGCATAGAAATCTATCATTATTATAATGTATACCAGACGACGAAAACGAAATCAGTCGTGTGACTGTAAGTACGACAAATTTTGGATTCGGTTTTCACTCGTGGAAATTAAATATTTAATATTTTAATCTCTTCGCTCTGATGTCGAAGCAAAAGTGCAGCGTTGAGTTCCGCCACTCAACACGCAATAACTCCAAAATCACCCGGAAAGTATAGTGTAGTGTTTTAACATTAGGGTCCCTCTGCTTGCCCTGCTACATGGGGGTTACAGCGTGGATCTGTCGTCTGTCAATTTTTTTAACTTTTAGCATAATTTATATAATTTGATGATGACATTGTCCTATTCTCATCATCCGTGTCAGAGCTGCAAACTATGCTTGAAGACCTAAGCAAAGCCAGCCTTGAGGTTGGACTAAAAATGAATATGGTAAAGACCAAGATGATGACCAACAGCGTACTGCAAAAGGTGACCGTAGGTTCAGAGGAGATGCAATATGTCCAAGAACATATCTAGCTGGGTCAAATAGTTTCCTTTCAGTGCCGACAAGACAAAGAGGTCGAAAGACGAATAGAAAATGCCTGGAGTAGCTATTGGTCTATGGGTGATCTCATGAAAGGAGACCTTCCCCTGCGACATAAACGTCGACAGATGGACATGTGCATCCTCCCAGTGCTCATCTATGGTGCCCAGACATGGTCTTTGACAAATTTACAGAAGTCCGCCCACCCGGCCCAAGTTTGCCAACGTGCGATGGAGCGTAGCATCTTAGGTGTCAAATTATTGGATAAAATCCGAAACACCGAACTGCGCTCTCGCACCAAAATTGCTGACGTGGGTTCTAAAGCCGCTACGCTGAAGTGGGACTGGGCCGGACACATCTGCCGCATGCCTAAAGAGTCTTGGGCGAAATCTTCTACCAGCTGGATTCCAAACTCTAAAAGGAGAATTGGCAAACCGAAACGGAGATGGCGACACGAGCTGGACCATTACAAGCCTGGCTGGTATTCAATAACACAAAATAGACTTGAATGGAAGAAATGAAGAGAGGTCTTTGCCCAACAATGGGACAGTACAGGCTAGGAGAAAAAAAACTATTTCACATAAAAAACAATACAATTGTATTATTATATATTTTAAAAAAAATCATTAATAGCCAGTGCAGTTTCCCATGCTTATGGGGCTAGACTCTTTAATTTTAAACTAATAAATTAAATTGTCATGACAATTGTGAAAAAACTTAAGCAATAAATGCATTATTGTACCTATTTAATAGATACCTACATGTTAATGAGTTATTGAGTAACATACATTAATGGTTTTATGCTCATTTTTATCGAAAGATTGTGGATTCGATTCTCACTCGAGGAATTAAAACATTTAACTTTTTAATTTTATTGCTTCACATTTTATCCCGCACACAGCAGGATAGGCAGAGGGAACCTAATGTTAAGACACACCGTTCCCCACTCTCCGCTGAGTTCTGGAGGCATTGTGTTGTGCTTTGCCTCGACACTGAAGCGAAGAAATGAAAATATAAATGTAAATAAATATTTCACTTCCTCGTGTAGGGATCGAACCCACAACCACACTTTGTGCCCCTGCGCCACGACTGGCCGTTTTTTTATTTAATTTTTAATTTAATAATTTTATTGCTCTGATGTCGAGGCAAAGCTCGACGTAGAATTACGTCAATCAATACACAATGTCTCCAGAATTAGGCGCAAATTGAGCAACGGGAGTGCCTTAAATAGGACGAAGTGTCTTAACACTAGATTCCTTCCATCTGCCTATCACGCTGTATGCGAAATACAGTTTGAAGCTAAAGAAAATATTTTACCATAATAAACAATCCTTATTTACAAACAATACATAACTTGTAATATCTCTTATTCGTAATTGGAGCACAATTTAGCCACGTACTAACGTAAATTAATTTTGGCATGCTTTCTTATATAAATGGCCAAACATGAAAGGAAATAGAAGATATCTGAGGTAGACATCTGGCACACTTTAATTTGTTTGCAAGCATTGTCGTGCAAAATTAATATTCCAATTTATTCCATTTCTGTATCGAGGGTTGTAAATCAATATTTTCTGTCTCTCTCACTGTGAAACCCATCTTGAGAGCAGCCTCTCTATTGAAATAAGTGTCTAGCGTTCGTGAGTACAGTGCTCGAGCGAACAATAATTCTGAAAAGAAATGAGCACAAATTAAGTTATCATTTTTTTGCAAGGAAAATAAGACTGAGGGATCTGAAAAATGCTATTTATTTGAGTTTTACTCAGTAAAGAATATTTTATCTTCTCTTTTTACCACAAACACTACGGGTTTTAGACATTGATATCAATCACATAAGCATATTTACTCACATGTGTTGTCTTCTTCCATACCATTTAGTTCTTAATTTTTTTTTCTTCTCCAAAAGGCAAAACACAATAAAGCATTTAAGTTAATGCTGCCTGTTATTTTTTTTCTGAATAGAATATAAAAATATTATGTTCAGTTTTTTAATTAATCTACATTCCGTATTATTCAGAGACACAAAAACTGTGCCACGACCGCTACTAAAATGTCAAATTGAATTAATTTTATAAATATCAATTCAAAAACAACCTTGCAATTTTAATTTTTGATATTTAAAAAAAAATCTGTGTAACTGTCCTATTAAGTGATTAGTTGATATAAGGAAATTAGAAATATTTAACAAAACGTATAATTGAAAAGTACACAAAATAAATTAAAATCGTTGAAAGCTGTGGGTTACATTTCTATCTCATATGAGATTGCAATTTTCTTCTAAATTCATAAAAACGAAGCGATAGAAAACAAACGGATCAACCCGTTAGCAAAACAAGGGCGAGTCGTTAGTGCTATGTCATGCATAAAATAATTTAATTATATCGAAATTAATATATTTGTACGTCGGTTGTAATTTAAAATAAACAATATTTTTTTATTTTTTTTCAGGTTCACGCTGTATTCCGCACACAGCAGGGTAGGCAGAGGGAACCTAGTGTTAAGACGCTCCGTTCCCCACTTTCCGCCAATTTCTGGAGGCATTGCATGTTGAGTGGTGGAACTCAACGCCGCGCTTTCCCTTCGACACCAGAGCGAAGAAGTGAAAATATAAATGTAAATAAATATTTCATCTCCTCGAGTGGGGATCGAACCCACAACCAGTCGGTCTACAGGCACACTTTGTGCCCCTGCGCCACGACTGGCACAAAAATATTTACGACATAGATGTGTTCAAACTGATTTTGTATAAATCACGAAAGCATATACAATTACACACCTAAACTACCGTTCGCGTCTTCATTTTACTACCTATATTTAGACTAGTACTTTGATGTTATAAGTGAGACAAATTGTTTCACGTAAGGTCATTGCAGAAGACGAGTAATTTCGATAATTTTGAACAAAATTACATACCTTTTTTACGTCTATTCTTATCTGAAGTACGAAACACTGCAGTTACATATTTTTATTAACAATATTTATTACTTTTTAGTCTCATACCGCTGTATCCTGCATATATTAGTGTAGCCGGAAAGAGCCTAGTGTTAAGACACTCCACGTCCTACTTTCCGCCGAATTCTAGAGGCATTTCATGTTGAGTGACGAAACTCAACACCGCGTTTTGCCTCGGCACCGAAGCGAAAAAATGAAAATATTAAGTTTTTATTTTCCTAGAGTGGGAATTGAACTCACAACCAAACTTGTGCCTCCGGCACGACTGGCCTTATTTGGCTACAATGAATGCATTGCAATAAAAACTTTAATACCTTTGCGTGCCAAGGTTGCTTTGATACCTAATCGTGTGTGATAAGAAATACAGCTAAAGAACATATAATATAAGTGAATGCAATAATTACATATAATATATATTTTATGACATTACTTAATTGTACATATAATAAATACAGTGAGGTCAATTATAAATACTAGGTATACTATGCTAATTTATAAAAGTTGATCTTGATGTCTAAAAAGCAATTGAATAAGTGGAGAATGGAATGTCTCATTTTACTTCGGAAAAAACGACGAAAGAGATAAAATTTTATCTATGGTTTAATTAATTCCAATTAATACACTTGCTAATCCTTAAGGGAGGCCTTTATTCAAGTACGAATCTGCGAATATTAAGGCGCGGTGTTGAGTTCCGCCACTCAACACGCAGTTGTCCAGACTTCGGCACAAAATGGAGAACGGAGTGTCTGAACACTAGGTTTCCTCTGAATACCCTGCTGTATGCGGGATGCAGCATGAACCTGATTATCCTAATATTAAAAACGTAACATGTTTATTAGGTTAAACATGCTTATTTCCAAAAAATACTGTTACAAATTGAAAAAAAATTGTGTTGGATTGTCAATTTCCATCTGAGGACGACTGTAGGCTATATAACACTACGTTAATTGTTTCGATATAACCGACTATACCTACGGTCTGGCTTGCCTCGGGCACTCGGAATGTGTCATCGACAACTCTTGGTCATTTCCATTTGACTACGGGGCCGCAGGTAAAAGGGTTCGAGTTCCCGTTAACTTAATGCTTTAAAGTGAAGAATTTTTTACACCTTGACTGATAAGCTTAATAGATTCAAGTCGTTTCCCAATCGTAATTAAAATCCCACCGCGAAGGGAAGGTTCAGTATTATGCGCAAGGACAAGTATTATGTTACAGTAATTAATTTGTCTCCCCATTTTTATATCCCAACATAAGATTTCATCACATCTCTATATCCTTATTCAGAACCAGCAATAACTTCCCTATGACTGCTCTTATATAGAAAGAAACCCTTTTAAAATCTATTTCTATTTAAAATTAAAGAAGCATAAATTATATGAATATGTAGTTAGGACTTCCTGGAAAATGTTTAGAATTCTCTTTTTATTTTATTAAATACATAAATAATTAAGAGGCATTCATCTTAAGGCTGTTCAGGGCAAGGAAATGTAATTATAAGAAACGACGATGACGTCTCGTGACCAGGTTGAAGAACACGCGTTTGAATTACATGTTTTGATTGAAATAGTTGTATAGTATTCGCGAATTAAATAATTTGAATAACATCTAAATGGTACACTTAATATGAATTACTTTGGTGAGTGTTAGCTGAAATAATATTTAAATTTTCTCATTATTATATATAGTCAATTCGGCAGAAAATTGGAAATGGGGACGGAGTGCTTTAGCACTAGGTTTCCTCTGCCTACCTTGCTAACAGGATAAAAAGTGAAGCTAAAAAAAACAATAAATAATATATTTTTATGTATTGTTTATGGCTTAAATAATTAAGAAGTAGCCTTGTTTATAATAATTTATAATTGTATATAAAGCTACTAACAATATTTTATTATCTTGGTTTATCAATTTCCAACCAAAAAATGTCGCGCTAAAACCTAAAAATTAACTTAGTGATATATTTCACTATTCTCCTCTCAAACAAATGTATTTCATAATAGTAATTAAATCAAATCAGTTTCACGCTGTATCCTGCATATAGTAGGCAGAGGGAACCTAGCGTTAAAACACTCCGTCCCTCACTTTTCACAGAATTTTTCGTGACATTGCGTATTGAGTGACAGAACTCAATATCGAGCATTTAATAAGTTCTTTGATTTTCACGATTATTACACATTTTAAATGAAACTATTTTAACCGGATTAATCGCGTATATTTTGTACTTTTATACATTTTTGGAAACCCGACGTTTCGAACACTTTGCAGTAGTCCGTGGTCACGGGTAGACTGAGGTGGCATTCGTCTGTCAGTTGACATAATTATTATATCAAACTACCGCCAACGATTTCTTAATTGCCTCGCGTACTGCCCTGGATTCCTGCAGAATGAGCTGATNTTCAATAGAGAGGATGGCTGGAAGCTTTCTACCACCTGGGACCCACTCATTAAATCATTGAAGTCTCAAACCCACCATACCAGAGGGCAAGATACTATCAGCTCATTCTGCAGGAATCCAGGGCAGTACGCGAGGCAATTAAGAAATCGTTGGCGGTAGTTTGATATAATAATTATGTCAACTGACAGACGAATGCCACCTCAGTCTACCCGTGACCACGGACTACTGCAAAGTGTTCGAAACGTCGGGTTTCCAAAAATGTATAAAAGTACAAAATATACGCGATTAATCCGGTTAAAATAGTTTCATTTAAAATCGAGCATTTACCTTGGTGTCAGAGCGAAGAAATAAAAATATTAATCAATAATAATATATATAGTACATTCCTCCGCGTGGGGATCGAACCCATAACCATCGTATTAAATCACATCCTCGTGTCATATTAGGTAGATATAGAGCAAACACTTAGTCTGCACTTCCACTTGTTAGCACAAGTTAATACATAGCAGCTTATAAGTTATAACTAAGGTAAATATTAACATCTTGCACATTCATGAATATACATATACATATATCTAGCTCAGAACATTAAACTAATACTATAATAAGTAAACTATAATTTTCATTATTAACATTTTTAAAGTGTTATTCCATATTTAGGAAAGAAAAATACTTATTTAGAAAACGTATAAAAATTTGATCGTCCGACCAGGCGTACGAACGTAAGGCCTGGTCGGACGAATCGAGTTTTTACCTTGTTACCAGAGCGAAGCAATGAAAATATTCATAAATAATAATTCCTTTACCCGGATGGGAATCGAACCCACAACCTGTCACACTGAAATTCAAACGCTTCGACGGGCCCCAGAATTAAATATTATTAAATTAAATTGAGTTCCGTTCTATTGCGAAATTCAGCTACGCTGCACAACGCTAGGTTTACAGGCAACGCGGACATTGTAGACAGATTTCCAAGGTTTTTCAACCGGAAACTGTACATGTGTAATAAAAGTTTCAGCTCAATCGGTAGCCATTGGCTTTTATATTTATAGTGAAAACCATTTGAACAAACCAGCTTTTTGGCACACAAAGAGGTTCGATAGTGAAGTCAATTTTTCACCTGTACCGTTAAAATCAATCATATATACCTTTTTTGAGCGTCACGCTGTGCCCCGCACACAGCTTGGCAGGCAGATGGATTCTAGTGTTAAGACACTCCATTTACCATTTTCCGCCATCGCCATCAATTCTGGATTCATTGCGTACTTAGTGGCGGAACTCAACGCTGCATTTTGCTTCGACACCAAAGCGCAAAAAAATCATTTAAATGTAAATAAATAACTACGTTAGAAAGCTCTTACAATAACAATTAATTCACATTAACAATAATAACTTAGAAGACAAATTAATAAATATTAAAGAATAATTAATAAAAATCGAATTAATTTACTATAATAAAACGCCACAGACTAAAAAAACAACTCTATTTGACATTACAAATTTACATCGATCAGTTACCATTAAAATACAAAATGAGGTCCACATCTGCGCGCTGTCCGCAGGCGTTAAAAGAAATCATAATTAATAGTACCGCCGCCGCCCGCTACTCTTAATAGAGACCGTTCCGCTTTCAGTGTTTTCTTTGTTATATAATAAATTAATCTCAATTCACTCCATCCTGGAGTCAGGAGAGACACAAATAAGACAAAGAGAAGTCTTAACTTCGCGATATGAACTTTTCTCTGTCTTATACGAGCGTAGCGAAGTAAGTTTGCTCGCTTATTGTGTTATAGTAGTTATTTGTTCGTGAAAAATAAGCGTTTCAATGCATTTTCTATGTATTTCTATTTTATTTTGTTTTAGAATGTTTAAAAGAACGCGTTTAGATTTATTCTATTGGAACGAAATCTCATCAAAAAGAAAATTTAAAATGAGAGCCAAGTTAAATGTTAAGCGAATGCGTGGTTTTCGACTTCACCGATAAAATAATAATACTGGCACAAGAGTGCCAAGTTCTGTGTTCGCTCGGGATAAAATTTAAGATCTATTTCGTTTGTCAATTATTTACGTATAGACTCTATTATAATTGCAAATTAGTATACTACCAGCTTGTACTGGACTATATGGGTGATGTTTGGTTTTGGTGCCTGGTGGTAAAAAATAGCCAAGTCAAATTAACAAATATTTTTAATTTCATGAATGAAGACTAATTGGCTTACGAGTTATCATGAGTTAAAAATATATTTCAGTATTAGCTGAAAATGCTACTTATTGACAAAAATTAAACAGCAAAGTAAAAAAAATTGTAAATTTTTTTTTTTTTTTTTTCATTTTCTCTGAATTTATTATTATACTGTTTTTTGGTTTCCCTTTTAAGACATACATATTAAGATACTCCGTTCACCACATTCCAGCTGATTTCGATACGCTGAGTTGCCAGAACTCAACGCCGCGCTTGTTCTCGCCAGAGCGGGAAATGATAATAATATATTCCCTCAAATGGCAATCGAACCTACAACTATATTTTAAAAAAGCAGCTTCACGCTGTATCCCGCACATAGCAGGGTAGGCAGAAGGGCAACGCCACGCTTTGCTTCGACACCAGAGCAAAGAAATGGAAATAAATATTTAAGTAAATATTTCATTTTTCTCGAGTGGGAATCGAACCCACAACCAGTTGTGTTTACACACAAATAGGGTCACATTTTGTGCCCCTGTGCCACGACTGGCTCCAGCTTATTTAGGCTTACAACTATATAGTTTAACTACTTTTGTTAATTTGCGTTAAGTGCTAACGCTATCAAATATTTTCCATAAATAAATATATAATGATTATTACTTATTATCTTGCAGTTCATAATTTTTCAGTCGTTTAAAGACGATGCATGTTATATATAGCATTAAATTAAGCATAATTAGGCTGAGATCCGTTTATATTTCTAATATAAACTTCACCTTCTTAATTTTGGCGGCGTTGGGGACTGCCACCCAATACGCCATGTCCAGAACGGCGGGAGGTGGAGAACGGAGCTACAAATAGCTGCGTGGAATGTAAGAGGAGGGATGGAAGAAAATATGAATGAACTATTAAATGTGATGGATGATAGAGATTTGGATGTCGTCTGCGTGACTGAGACCAAACGGAAGGGCAATAATACTACCGATTTACCGGGCAGTCGGCCGTCGCCGTCGGCCGAGTCGCTTTCTGGGCCGGCGTACCAGAGAGCGAGCGGGGCTGTCAAGGTGTAGGTGTGTTATTGTCCTCTCGATTGGTTAGTGCAACGATTGAATACAAGGCGATCAACCCGAGACTGCTTTGGATTCGCCTCAAGCTGGAGATAACAAGCGTATTCTTGTTAGCGGCGTATGCCAGTATCCTCAGCTCCATTAGGCGAACTCGAGGAGTTTTGGGAGAGTATCAGGGATGTTCTAAGTAGCGTTAGAGGAAATGAAAAGTTAATAATATGTGGCGATTTGAACGGATGGGTCGGAACTGCGCGAAGCGGTTACGAGGGAGTGCTAGGTCAGTATGGTGACAAGAGAATAAATGAGGCTGGAAAGCTTATATTGGAAATTTACAAGGATTTGTTTGTGGCAAACACGATGTTTGACCACAAACAAATTCACATATATTATTATATATTCTTTATTATAGATAAAAAAAAAATAGTAAAATACAGTTGAAAAGATATATTTACAAGGGCGGGCTTATTTCTATAAGAAATCTCTTCCAGCCAACCCATGGAAGTGGACGAGTGCAAACAGCGGAATAAGATCACAGTGCATACAGATTTTAAAAATATAAGAATATATATATAATACAATATATACAATACATACATACTATATATACAACAACTACTATAATACAGTTACTAAATAAACATACATACAAATAAATACATATATCAATATAGGTATATAATTATATATACTATTAAATAGACTACATATAAACACATATACATGCATAATATATAATACATACTAGAAACACTGATTAAAGCTATGTCAAATTACTTTCACTTTTGAGCAAATGCTCTTTAAGTTCGGATTTAAAGGTCTTCAGAGAAGGGCTTTTCTGAATAGAATTGGGGAGTTGGTTCCAAAGGGACGCGGCCTATACAGTAAAGGATTTTTGAAGGAATTTGGTATTGCTCTTCGGTACGTCCAACATCGGAATGACACATGACCGCCTAGAGCGTGAGGGTCTGGGAAACACATTAAAGCGGGAGCGAAGGTAAACAGGATAATTCAGGTAATTCAGAATTTTAAAAAGGAATATAAGGATGTGCATATCACGGCGAAGGCGAATTGGCAGCCAATTAAGCTGAGCTCGAAATTGGGAAACATGGTCATACTTACGTAAGCCGTATACAAAGCGTATGCCCAGATTTTGAAGTCGCTCTAATTTGTTAAGTAGCTCCTCGGTCACATCCAAATAGCAAACATCGGCATAGTCGAGTATTGGAAGGAGAAGAGATTGCGCTAGCATAATTTTAGTTTTATGAGGAAGGAAGTATTGGAGACGCCTAAGAGTATCATAAGAGAAATGCATACGTTTGCTGATTGAGTTAATATGGGGTGCCCAAGATAAGTTAGAATCCATTATAAGACCTAAATTTCTAACATTTTCACAAAAAGGAATTATCACTCCCGTGTATTGAATCGTAGGGACGGTAATCCAGTTGATTTTAGATCTGAGTCTGCTACTACCTATCACAATTGCCTGGGAATTACATGTATACATGGGAGCGAGCGGAAGGGAAAAGTATGATTGATTTATTCCTAGTGGATCAGCGTATTCGAAGCCAAGTTATGGACACGCGAGTGTTTAGGGGTTCTGAGCTGGGAGCAGACCATTATCTAGTCGTTGCTAGAATAAGGGGTCTGTTTGCAGGTTGGCGCACCTACACAAGGTGTCCAAACTTGGAGTCGAATTGGAGCTTCTTATGCGATAGCATAAGAAGCTGGAAGCTTCAAGATCCACCGATTAGAGAGGAATATCAAGAAAGAGTTTCCAAGAAGCTAGACAGCAGCGAATCTAGAAATGAAAATATTGAAGTATGCTGGCAGAACTTTAGGGATTGCATGAAGGAAGCAGCAATAGAGGTATGTGGTAAAGGGAAAAGAGGCTTTACCAAAAAGCGCGACGAATGGTGGGATGATGAAGTGCAAGATGCTATAGAAAGAAAAAAGAAAGCATGGCAGGATTATAAATCCTCAGGTAAGGATAAAAGTATGAAAGAAATTAAAAAGAAAGAATAAAAGCTGCAAAAGCACCAAACGGAAGTCCTGATAAAGATGAAACGTGAAAAGGCAGAGAATGAAAGAGACGAAAGGTTAACGAACAACTTCAGAGAAAACACGAAGCTTTTCTGGCGAGAAGTTAGTATTTCTCGAGGTTGCTCGCTAACCTGTAGAATGAAAAGGGTGCTTTCGAAGGACGGTGAAATTTTAACGGAAGAACCACACGTTTTGCAGCGATGGGCGGAATTTTAAAGGAGATGTATGAATGTGATGACGCCTCAGTCTTAAGTAACAGCGAAACGCTGAGTCTTGATGTAGCTGATGGCGAAATCAGTGTAAAAGAAGTTGAGAGTGCAATACGAAGTCTGAAATGTGGTAAGTCAGTGTGAACAGATGGAGTTACTGCTGAGATGATCAAATATGGTGGGCCACGCGTCTTGGACTTGTTCGAGGTGCGGTCATCGTGCCTTTGTATAAAGGCAAAGGTTCACAGATAGACTGCGCAAGCCATAGGGCTATCAGTTTGATTAACTTAGGTAGTAAAGTTTATGCTAAAGATTTAGCGAGAAGAATGCAAGAGAGATCTGGAAGGTTGTTGTGGGAGGCCCAAGGAGGCTTTAGACCTGGAAGAGGGTGTATGGATCAGATCTTTTCCCTCCGCATGCAACTTTTTGGCCGTTAACCAAAAAAATTTCTGTGTTTTTGTGGACTTGGAAAAGGCGTTTGACAGAGTTGTAAGAGCGGTAAGAGAGGTAGGGGGAGACCTCGGTTGACCTTTGAAAACACAGTATCAAAGATACTGGAGGAAGATCACGTAAAAAGCATGAGGACCCCCCAGAGGACATGTATGAAGAGGTTCATGACAGTGGACGAGGCGAAAGAGGTATGTAGAGACCGTAGCGTTTGGCGCTCCGTTCTCTCTGACAACCCCGCTAGGGATAAAGCGTGAAGCTAAGTTAAGTTAGTTAAGTTACCTTCTTAATTTCGAGTGAAATTTTAACCAACAAATATCCACATGGAGTAGAATACATCTCTAAATCTTTTGTAATATCTTCAATCAAATGCGTGCTCCACTTTACCACGACAATATACCATTTTCCTACAAACTTTACTGAGCCAATATATAATAAACTTTGTAAGGCACAAAGTATTTTAGCTTTTTATCACGTTTAAGTCCAACTTTGCTGGCAGACTATAATAATATTGCTTAAAACTAAAACCTCTTTATAGATGTATGTATAAGTAAGTTTTTGATTGTAATTTGGAAGGATGCCGAGTAGTTCACCAAGAACAATCCATTAAGAGATTCTCTTAAGTTTAAAGGACTTTTCCAATTCCAATCGAAGCTTAAATCTAAATTATAAAGTTAAATTCATAATACGTACTGCAAATTACAAGTATACAAGCTGTCTTAAAGCTCTGAAAGTTTATTGGAAGTGCTTAATTAAAAAACGATAAAATACAAATAAATTCTTGTCTTTCTTTGTGGTTGCAGTTACTCAAGTCTTTTTTATTCTTTTACTATTATATTATATTCTTTTACTGCAACATGTTATGCCTGTTTTTAAAGAATATAAAATGTCTTTTCCAACTTAAATTAAAATAAGTACATTCTCATTTTAAAATACTAAGAACTGCCCACTCGTGACTTCGTCCGCTTGTAAAAAATCAGCCTCACGCTGTATCCCAAACACAGCAGGGTAGGCAGACGGAACCTAGAGTTGAGACACTCCGTTACCTACTTTCGGCCGAATTCTGGAGGCAATGCGTAGTTCGTCCGCTTGTACTTTAAAAATATTTATTTTCATATCTGAATTACTTTCATGACCTAATACCAATAACACTTTAAAAACAGCATCCATACATTGAAGACTAAGCTTTCAGCCAATCCAATCATCATATTGTGCGATATTATTTAAAATACAAGCGTCAGAGTGTCTGACTGTAACAGTTTTGGGTTTGATTTTCACTTGGAAAAATAAATGATTTATTCTCCTTACATTATCCTCCTCTGGTAACAAGACAAAGTGCGACGGTACGTTTCAACACGCAATATCTCGAAAATTCGATGAAGAATTCGGAACGAAGTGTCTTAACACTAATTTCTTTCTTTTTATTTACCCTGCATATTATATAATAAGGGATCAGCTTGAAGCTAAAAAAATATTGTGGCGTATTTATCACATATTTACAATGTGCTAAATATTGCCACATACTAAATGCAGACAAATTTCAGTTATCTTTCATGATATAATAATTAAATTAACGGGTATTCACGTTTCATTTTAATGAATTCTGGAAGAAAAGTATGAATGTTACGGTTTATAGAAAAAATAACAACGTTAACAGTTACGACACTAAACTATCAATTCTTGAAAATTTTGATTCACTATAACATTTTTAATGTTTTAATTCACTAATACCTATAAATTAAAACTTAAGCCTTGAAACAAAAAGAATTATTTCCCATATTTTTTACATTTCGCACCTTCTTACCTTCCGTGGTCGAACAATAGAAATGATAATAATAAATCACCTGAAAAAATCTTTTAAGAAAGAGCAAAGGCCTCTTCGCAAAAAGTTAATTTAGGAGGGAATAAAGTAGGTATAGTACTAGCATTTTGGCAGCCACATTGCTTTCAAGGAAAATATATCACATTTGTGAAAGAATACTTTTTATAACTAGTGTAGTGGCTTCGACTACACTAATAAAATTCGTAAATGCTTAATGATAGCGAAGTAGTTTTATGACCTGTGAACTTATATACTTACAAAGAAATAAATATAACTTAATTTTCAGGTTCACGCTATATCCCGCACGTAGGCAGAGAGAACCTGAGAACCTAGTGCTAGAACATTCCGTTCTCATTAGGACACTTCCTTTTCCCACTTTCCGCCAGATTCTGGTAGCTTTTTCTCCCGCTGTGCCTCAATACCAAAGCGAGGAAGTGAATATATTAAATATTTAATTTTCTTGAGTGAGAATCGAACCCACAACCTGTACAAGCATTCGTTTGTGCCCCTGCGCCACGACTGGCTACATTATTTACAAGTCAAATATGAAATACGTAAGCAATTTAAAATCGGTGCATAAATAATTTATTTAATCCATATCATTTCCGCCTTCACTTATTTAAAAATATACTTTGCATGAACAATAAAAAATAACACGTTTTAAATATCAAAAATTTTGATTGTTTAATATTTAATGTCATGAAGCGAAGTATAAATAAATAATCATAGAAGACATTACACGAGAGAAAGATTTTTGATTTGTGTTATACTATGAAACTTAATATTATTTTATGTTAAGTTGCAGGGATGGCGTAGAGAGACAAGCTTGTGACTGTAACACGAAGGCTGTGAGTTCGATTCCCTCTCGGGGGAATGAGTTATATAAAATTTTCATTTCTTCGTTCTGGTACCTAGGCAAAAGCGTGGTGTTAAGTTCCGCCACTCTACAGTAATGTCTTGAAAAAATCAGCGCAAAGTGGGGATCGGAGTGTCTTAACATTAGGTTCTCTCTGCCTAACCTGCTATATGTAGATACAGCGTGAAACTCGAATAAGTTTATTTATATCGTATTTCCTTTAATATTGATTTATAAAAGAATATTATTAAGAAATGTAATCGAAAAATAAGTCATAAAGGTCAATTTGCTCGCCTCAAGTAATTTTCTTTAGAGTAACTCGTACGTGAAATACCGTCTGATGACGTCAATCGCATGTAGAACGTACAGCTTATGGACTTTTGGATTATAAAATTTTTCCACAATTTATTTTATAAGTATATGGAAAAATAAATATTTTGATTTTTTTTTCAGCTTCACGTTGTATCCCGCATGTAGCAGGTAGGCAGAAGGAGCCTTGTGTTAAGACACTCTGCTTCCCACTTTCTGCCAATTTCTGGAGGAATTGCTTGTTCAGTGGTGGAACTCAACTCATGAGATGAAATGATAATATTAAATATTTAATTTTCTGGAGCGGCTATCGAACCCACAACCTGTCACACGCTTGTGCCCCTGCACTACGCCTGACTTCTCTTGACTTTGACAATTTAAAGATATATGACTAAGCAATTTATTCGTAACACATTACAAAATCATAATACAAATATATAAAACCTAATAGTTTGCCAATAGTAATAACAACATTTGTGAAGTTAATCTTTAACAATGACGAGGTTTCAAAACAGAATTCCAATATATTATGTTTTAATTATATTATGTTCTTTCAACATTCTCTGTTGGGGCGGCTGACAGGAAAAGTATTAAGATCTACAACCTTGATATAATGACTTTCAATTCTTCCTCCAATATAGATATATACGTGCATATATTACTAGATAGGTAGTCCTTTTTATTTATTTTACATATAAAGATAAAAAAATACATACATTTTTGGAATATAACAATCAAATTTCATGCCATTTAAAATGTTTGTAACATGTATTATATGAATACGGCAATAGTTAAATGTCTTTGAATTAAGCGATTTTTATGTATTTTGTTATAAAACTCTTTAATCTGATTAATCGCGTATATATAGTGTTATACATTTTTGGAAGTCCGACGTTTCGAACACTTTGCAGTAGTCCGTGGTCACGAGTACACTGAGGTGGCATTTGTCTGTCAGTTGAAATAGTTATTGTATCAAACTACAACAACGAGGAAACACATACAGCTGACTATATGGCTATTCTTAACATCGGATATTCTAATTTATAAAAACGTCTGTGTAAATCCTCTTAAATTAAGTAAGTTGTAAGTTTACCACGGAATATTTCAAAGTGTTCGAAACGTTTGGTTCCCATAAATTTATTGCAGTAAATATAGGCGCTTAATTCGATTATAGAGTTTTATTTCAAAATGTTATATATTTATAAAATAAAATATTCTATTTGATAAAATATTCTAGCGTGATTTAATTTTTTATATAAAATTATGAACATTGTAAAAATTATGAGCGTTGCCTCGATAAAATATCAGATAGAGTGTATTTGTTTTCGAAAACCAATTAATCAGTGATTTTAATTTTAACGTTTTTTTTGTTATATATTTTTTCTGAAAATTAAAAATAGACCAGAAAGTATTCAATTAAAACCAATTAAAATATGGGCATTCCTAGACGAGATTATGTTTCAATATAAACTAAAATGTAATTGATAAAAACGTAGAAAGAAAAGTTAACTTGGCTCCCTCATTTACACGTCTAGATTACTCAATTTCAAAAATAAGGTTACACTAGAGAAAATAAAAATCATTCTAAAGACATTTCCCACGGCTCGGGATCAGAAGTAATGCTGGATTTCTATTAAACTCAAAAGCAAAGTCCGTTCATACCGCCATCGCTCTCGCATACCAAATCGGGTACGGCCTTGAGTGCGGGCAACTGGTAACCTTTCAAAATGATGAGGTTTATGCTTTATTGAATTTAACTTTGTATTTATATAATATATAAATATATTCAATAAAGTATTTTCAATATTGAGAGGCCAGTCGTGGCGCAGGGGCAGAAAGGTGTGACTGTGAACTCGGCAGGTTGTGAATTCGATTTCCACTGGTGGAAATTAAATATTTAATATTTTCACTTCTTCGCTCTGGTGTTAAGACAAAGCTCGGCGTTGAGTTTCGCCACTTAACATGCAATGCCTTAAGAATTCGGCGGAAACTGAACGGAGTGAGTCCCTCTGCCGACCCTACTAGATGCGGGATACAGCGTGAAGCTGAAAAAATAACTTTATATTTAATTATTTATATTTATAATAATTAACCTCGTTGTTTTACAAACATAAAATTTTAACATAATAATAAGTAAGAAACATAATGTACTTAGTTTATAAAGTCATTTCGAAAAGACACTCGGCGTAAGCGTTATGAACTCTAACTTTTAAGGATAGATCAAGACTTGGGTCCTATTACTTCATACAGTTCCATCTCAATATATAAGTATTAAAAGCAACTATAATTGTTTTATCAATCCTGTTTCAACAAATAATGTAAGCCATAAAATCAGATTATTGTAATTTTTTTCAAAGAAGTTCTTGTAGTTTCTTTTTAAAATCATTTCTAATATACGTAGTTATTAAATGTTCAAAAAATAAAATATAATATAATAAATTTATTTGTAAAGTACGTTAGACTTATTATGGACGACTAACCGTCGTAAGTAAATCGTTTCGTAAGTCGTAAATATCGATACTAATACCGATTTGAATATTATAATGCTTTTCGATAAACTTCCTATTACATCTTACGTAATGAGGAACTTCCTTGCACTGATCTATAAGGAAATCAATTATCCATATTCGGACAAACTTTATACAAACTGCCTATTTACTAAGTAGTATTTACTTTTATCTATTTTTTTAGTTTCACGCTGTTATTCCACATATAACAGGGTAGACAGAGGGAACCTGGGAACCTAGTATTAAGACACTCTGTTCCCATGAACACACTTCCGTTTCCCACTTACCGCCGAATTCCGGAAGCATTGCGTGTTGAGTGCCCATGCGCCACGACTGGCCTCTTATTTCTTAACAATATCAGCATTTTAATTAAAATTTAATTAAATCTATTAAACTATACCATGTCAGTTTTACGCTGTATCCCGCACACAGCAGGGTAGGCAGGCACCTAGTGTTAAGACACTCCGTTCCCCATTTTCTGCCGAATTCTGGAGGCTTTGCGTGTTGAGTGGCAGAACTCAACGTTTTGCCTCGACACCAGGGCGAAGAAACGGAAATATAAATTTAAGTAAATATTTCATCTCCTCGAGTGGGGATCGAACCCACAACCAGTCGGTTTTACAGTCACACTTTGTGCCGCTGCGCCACGACTGGAACATAGAAATAATTTTATTTAATTTAGATATAAATACATATTATACTTTATATAATTCTCTGTAGCCACTATTTTCAAATTATATTTATATATAATTAAGTAATCTAGGTCGCTGATTATATATTGTAACGTAATAAAAGACGCACTAGATGCGTCCTACTTTGGTTTTGGTTGTAATTATTTATATTATAAAGAAACCGCAACTTTTAAATAATTTACGATAAATATAATATAAAAAATCATATATAATTAAATTAAAGGTTGTATAAGCCAGTCACAACCGTGTGACTGTAGACGCGACAGATTGTGAGCTCGATTCCCATTAGAGGATATGAAATATTTATCATTTTCATTTCTTTGCTCTGACGTCGAGGCAAAGGAGAATTGCCTCCAGAATTCGGCGGGAAATGTGGAACGGTATGTCTGACTATTAGGTTCCCCCTGCCTACCGTGCTGTGTGCGGAATACAGACTAAAACAAATCAAACGAATTCAAAATATGCATGGGACATTATCTAAATTTATATAAATCACTCATTTTAATTAATAAAACGAAAGAAAATCTAAGAATAATAAATGGAAGTTACTATTTATACGAATGATATATCCTAATACACAAAAGCTATATATTTCGTATATATTACATATAAAGGCACGTATAATTTTAGAGCTATCTAACACGGAAACAAACCCATATTTCGTGTGCCCCACATTTAAGTACCTCACAAAATTACTTCACAGCCATTGACCTAAACTCACGAATATTAACTTGATTCAATCATATCTATTTATCACATCTTATAGCTTCATATTAAATTTGTAAAAAAAAAAAATCAGCTTCACGCTGTATCACGCACACAGCAGGGTAGGCAGAGGGAACCTAGTGTTAAGACACTTTGTTCCCCACTTTCTGCCGAATTCTGGAGGCATTGCGTGTTGAGTGGCAGAACTCAACGCCGCGCTTAACCTCGACACCAGAGCGAAGAAATGGAAATATAAATTTAAGTAAATATTTCATCTCCTCGAGTGGGGATCGAACCCACAACCAGTCGGTTTTACAGTCACACTTAGTGCCGCTGCGCCACGACTGGCCTCAATAATATTAAATTTGTCTTTAAAGATAATCCTTATCGAAGCCAAAATCGAGTTCGTATCTCAAGGGATCTAATTAATTGTTGCTTATGATTTTATTAGCGAAGTTATTCATAAATTTAATATTTAAAAAAATACAGAATCTAATTAAAAAGCTAGACATTGTGACTAAAATTATATTGCACAATTATAAACTAATCCAGTGAGAAAATCTAAAAATTATATACTAACTATATAACATTAAAATTTATGATTTTAACGACAATAGAGAAACAACACCATAACCTAATCTAAAATTCTCATGATCTTCATAGTCGAAATGACACATTACATTGCTTAATTATTGACTTAACTTATGGCACTTATTCATTCAGCTTCACGCTGTATCCCGCACAGAGCAGGGTAAGCAGAGACAATCTAGTGTTAAGATACTCTGTTCCTCATTTTGCGCTGAATTCTGGAGGCATTGCTTGTTGAGTGGCGGAACTCAACGCCGCGCTTTTTACCATACCAGAGGGTAAAAATAAAATATTTAATTTCTTCTAGTGGGAATCGAACCATCAACCAGTCGCATTTACAGTCACACCTGCGCCACGACTAGCCTATTAAATTATGGCACCAAGGTAAATTCTTCATATTCCTTCTACTAATTAACATTTAAAGACCAAAGATGCTTTCTAAGGATAACGACATATTCAGCCGTCAGTATAATGTTACTTCCTCGATGTACCCACCTGTATCCGTTGCTCCGTAAAATGATAATATATTGTAGTCACCTACATGTTCGCTGTTCCACCCGTGAGCCCTTCCAATAGGCGTCAAGGCCTTTACTTGTCTTATAAAACGAGTTCACCCGCCCGCAAGTACACACTTTGTTACTTTCACGCGAGCAGTGCACATTTAAAAAAAAATGTTCAGGCTCATATTATTAGCCTTTGTGGCGGCGGTCGCGTGTCAGCAACACGAGGGTGCTAGACGGGTTCCCAAATACGCAGGTGACCCCAAAACAGCTGCGATTGTGCAAGAAGCTCGGTATCTCAGTGGAAACGGTGCTTTCGGAGCAGCTTATCAGCAAGAAGATGGTATCGATTTTAAAGAAGAGACAGATGCTGATGGTAACAGGAAAGGCAGTTACTCATACATTGACCCCACCGGACAAAGGAAGACCGTGAATTACATTGCGGGTAAAAATGGATTCCAAGCTATCGGAGATCATATCCCCACTGCACCTCAGCCCGTGGCACCTACGCCAGGATACACACCTGATCCTCGTTACAACTCTCCAGACTACAAACAGTACAGTGCTCCTCAGCAATACTCAGCCCCAGTCGCGCCTCGTAACTACGGTGGAAAACCTAGCGCGGACGATGGTCAATACTACCCTGAACTTTACGAACGTGATAACTATCAAGCTCAACAACAATACCAACCTGCCCCACAGCAACAATACCGATCTGCCCCACAACAGCAGTACCAACCTGCCCCACAACAACAATACCAACCTGCCCCACAGCCACAATACAACACCAACAATATCTACCCCGGAGTACAACAAGCCCAATACAGCGGGATCCAAAACCAACACTACAGTGCGCCCCAGCAATCCCGTCAAGATTACTATGAACCGACCACACCACCTCCCGCACGTTTCTTCCCACCAGGCAAGTTCAGTCTGAACCGTGCCCCCGATGGCTACACCTACTCGTTCCACAAAGTATAAATCTCACTTAAAAGAGGGTTCCTGGCGATTTGTGATGCCTGAAACGTAAAAAACTCGTATCAATTAGTAAATCGCTGCGTCACCAGAGGGTAGTTTAGGGTACGTGCCTCCTTGCTTCGGAAGCATTTCTTAATTGTTGTTCGCTGTGATATTGTGTGCTAATGGACAAAGTATATAACGCTGTTGGTATCGTTACTCAAGTGTCTGAAGCAATGAATGCAGTCTGTAAATAAATTTATTATTATCTTATTATTTTTAATTCTTGTTTTATTTCATATTCGATACCTTAATGTCTGTATCTAGCTTTTGTTAGCTTCACGCATCTCCAATATATGTATAGCGAAGTAGACATAAATAACGTGTTATTCGTTTCAAATAAATTATATTATATTATATATTTATATAAAAAGATCATATTAATTGATTTATATAAAATTTTATGGACAATCTTATTTCAAAAAGACTATCATCCATTTCCCGTATTTTGGAATATGGCTCGATATAAAAAAATCATAAATTGAAAAAGCTCAATACAGCTAATTACCATGACTTTGTGAACATAATACCCGTGACATTGTAACCTAAATACCTAAGAATTACGTTGAAACTGCTTGTATATAAATTATAATAATTATTGCAATTATAACACTAAATACGATATTACTAACTAGTAATGATATGCGATAAAAAATTATGTGATATAAATTAATTTTTAGCGCATATCATTATAATATTATATGCGCTAAAAATTAATAAAGAAACAGTAAAATTTTCAGTAGTTTTTACAAAATTGACAATAATTTACAATCAAATTCGACAGACAATCATCATCAATCAATCAATCATGAATCAACACAATTCTTAAACTTCAATGAAAAAAAAGTCACAATATTAACATTTTTTAAAATTGGAGGCTTACCAAAAAAGGTGAAAAGATAAAATATTAATATCGTGTTATTACCTTACAACTATTATTAAGTTGTCATTTCAAAAAAAAAAGGAACATAAAAGTTGCTTTCAACTTCCTGCTGCCCAAGGTTCCAAGGCGTGGGCGTCCGCATTCTACCGCACTTGCAAACCTATAACTAGATCACCTTACTACTAATAAAATGGATATTATATCGCAGAACGCCACCACGCCTTTCCATTTACCTGCTCGGTCCAGCTAATATCACTACTGATACTCAAACAAATTAAGACTTTATTAGCAAGGAGTATGGTTCAAAATGTATAAACTTCAAATGTCAAAAGTTGCTGACATTTAATCAGATACCGCTGGGGTTTGTTTATAAATAGTAGGGGTAAGTATTTTGATAGTCTACTGTACGGCAATGATGTATTGGATAAGTTTTTTTTATGGTTTCATACGATAATTAAGGTTACAGGAAACCGATTTACTAATAAAGATACATAAAAAATAGAAACCAACAACCTATTTGAATCATAATTATTAATATATTGGTTTATTTTATTCACAAAAAAATTATATATTGTTAAACATATATGTTTTAGTGTCACACTAAGTACAAGTAATTTAAATAACAGCGTATTATATTCTTGGAACTTAATAAATAATATTTGCATAAAGCCGCAACACAATGTCAAATATAGTTATTACAAGGTGACTAAGGTATCAGTTATTATATAACTACATTCTAAATAATATTTTCAAAATAATGTCATAATATAATTTTTAAGCTTAATTCTTTTGAATTTAAACAAATAAAACCATATTACCTAAGTTTTTTGTGGATATTTCTTTCATATTTTCTTTTTTACTTAATAGTCTATCACAAACCGTTCTGTTGTTTTTAAAAAATAACAATTTTTATGTTAAACAAATCTATGTAAAATCGTAATATATTACAAAATTTTATTTTATTTAGCTTCAAGCTGTATTCCGCACACAGCAGGGTAGGCAGTGGAAACCTAAACTTACCTTTAAGACATTCCGTTCCCCACTTTCTGCCGAATTCTGGAGGCATTGCGTGTTGAGTGGCAGAACTCCACGCCGCGCTTTTGCCTCGACACCAGAGCGAAGAAATGGAAATATAAATTTAAATAAATATTTCACTTCCTCGAGTGGAGATCGAATCCACAGCCAGTCGGTTTTACAGTCACATTTTGTGCCACTGCGCCACGACTGGCCTCAAAATTAATTTTAATAAGATTATATAGAAAGCACACTCATAACTCAAGTGATGTATTGTGTAAAATATAGAACAATAAGTACCTAAGTCGATGTTGAACGTTGGCTAACCTTTACCTCTATTGGTCACACTAGCGCTCCCAATAGTTTGATTAACGGTGATTGTTCTTGTATTGTTTTGTATTCGCAATGCTCTCGTAACATTGTTTCATATTTCAACATCACATTGTTGGATAAAATATATATGACATGCGAAAATACTCGCCAAAATCCCACGTCTATTTATTTAGACCTATTTACATAATGATTATATGTTTTATACTTTTTGCAAAAGAATGAGAGATCAGTATTTAATGGTGTTAGTTATTAATTAGCACACTATTTCCGATTTGATCCCATGCCTGTTGGAAACCGTCCAAGCTCTTTTCCACTAACCCATACGTTCTCTTCGAGCTGCGTCGGAATTTTAAGCCGCAATTACTACTTACTTATATTATCAGCTTCTCTTTATTCCGTAGGGAGATTTTTTAAATTTCCGCTTCCCAATAATTGCTTAATTTATTTGTAGAATAATATTTTAAAAACTCTAAATTTCGAGATATTGTAAGCACTGAATGGCGAAATTCAAAGCCGCACCTTGCCTATGCAACTTACTTTAATTTAAATATAAGCATCCGACTAATAATAATTGCATTATCCGAGTAAGGATCAAAAATATAAACAATCATGTGGTGGTGGTGATATTCAAATACTGTCACCACCACTGCCGCCAAGATGGTCTCAATATTCTTACGATCCTTTATTTTATATAATACTAGCGGCCCACTCGCGGCTTCGCCCGCACACCACCTATAATACTTTTTACGCTGCATTTGCCAACTGATTGATACATTCAATCATGAACAACTAGTTTTCATAATTCTGAGAAAATTTAAGCACTACGGGGCAGCTTGAGAAGATTTCATCGGTGGCAAGGGCGCCCACTGCGGAACTCGAGCTTAGGCTTGCGGTCGTAAACAGCCGTAAACGTATCATTATTATTGTTAAGGCTAACTAAGAGTTACACTATAATGTTATATAGTTTATAGCATTTCTGAAGAATATTTTGTTTTGTATAGTTTTCATACAAAACAAAAAATAAGTAAATCGGACCAGTACGTCTAGAAATCTTAGCATTTAAACAAACAAACATATAAACTCTTCCGCTTTATTTTGTTAGTACAGATATAGTACAAACACTCAAAAGATTAAAAACTGATAAAATAATAAATTAATTTTTAACAAAAAGAAAAACCCACTTCAAACAACGAAATCAAAAGAAAAAAATAATTTTACATAATGTTAAACGTACTTTGATTTTGTTAAACAAAAATTATAAAAAAAATATTTTATAATTTTGAGTCGGTGCCAAGTAAAACAAAATTCGATATTGTAGTAAGGTTGTTGTAACATTATCTTAACACCGAATTCAAAATTATAAAATATTTTTTTAATTATTTTTGTTTAACAAAATCAAAGTACGTTTAACATTATGTAAAATTATTTTTTTCTTTTTAGTTCGTTGTTTGAAGTCAGTTTTTCTTTTTGTTGAAAATTAATTTATTATTTTTCAATCGGTTTTAGTGCTATACAATTTAATTATTACATTTTCTGTTTCGTGTTCTTGCCTCATGACGCAATGCAAACAGTTAGATATTCTGCCTCAGATCAAACCCTTATTCAAAAGCCGTTAAGGAATTCAAGTAATCATCATTATGTTCAAATATTTGACCATAAAGTCTTTATGGTAGGTGACTTAAATAACCGGATAAGCCTTAAAAATGCACCCGAATATCCTATACTTGATCCTAAAAATTGAAGAGTTTCGTTTGTCACGGTTTTCATTATCAGAACCTAACCAAATTTTCACCAAATTATTCTTTCCAATAAAAAAACAATCATCACAAATAGACAGTGAAATATTGAGTTATTCGTCCATTTGTCGCGCACATACTTAACGGAAATTTAACATTTACGTTATTTTCTCATGGATATCATTATCAGATATGGATCAAATTAAAATGGGACCACACGAGAAGCACTAGCTTTCAAATAAAAAAAGAATCATAAAATCGGCTCACCCAGTAAAAAGTTTTGAGGTAACAAACATAAAAAAAACAGTCGAATTGATAACTTCCTTCTTTTTGAAGTCGATTAAAAAATAAAAAAATTGTGAAAACATTTTGCTAAACTAGCGAAATATCTTCAATAACTCATCACTCTTACTCAATAATTGACGTATATCATTAGGTTAAGTGTTACACCCACGGGTAGAGCAAATTACGTAGAAATTGTGAACTATTAATGAAACAAATACGCATAATTTATTAGTTTCACAAGATATCTTTACATCTCGTCGTTTTTACAGTCGCCGGTCTCTACCGGCGACTGTAAAAACGACGATTGTGGGTTTGATTCTCACTCGTAAGAATTTGAAAGCTGATATTTTTATTTCCTCGCTCTGTTAATGAGGAAAACTGCAACGTTAAGTTCCGCCATTCAACAAGGAATGCCTCGAGAATACAGCGAAAAATGAGAAACGGAAATCCTAATGGGAATGGAGTATAAGTACATTAGTTTCCCAGATTCTCTCTGCTTATCCTGTATGTGCGAGGTGCAGCGTAAAACTAAGAGAAAAAGAAAAGATATTCATATTCGGAATTTCAAAACATATGTATATGATACGCAGAAATTTTTGTTTCAAACATATGTATATGATACGCAGAAATTTAATATGAAAATGGGCTGCTTTTCACTTTTCGCACCAATTCAAAAACAAACCACGAACCCATAACTATCACGCTTATAGTTAAACTTTGCCGTACTGCACTACTATGGCCTGTGTGTTATTACATTGTAATTTAAATTCTATTTGTGGATTCAATGTATAAAATGTAAAAGTTATCGCGATCTGATTTACAAAGGGTTCTGCGGTGTTGTGAATCAATAAGACTAGAGGCCGGAGCTTATATAAAACAAATTATAATGAAATTAATTCAATTAAAAAATTAAATTATTCAAAATAATGTTCGGTTTCCAGGAGGCGCGGGTTCGAATACGTTCAAACTTTTATACGTTTTCTAAATAAGTATTTTTCTTTCCTAAATATGGATTAAGACATTAAAAAATATTAAAAGAAATTAATTCAATTCGGGCTGAAAACGGAGAATGAGATATCTTGACGGAAACTCTCTCCGGAGAGAAACTGTGAGACTAACGTATACCTTAATTCCGATTATTTTCACTTTAAGTTATTTATGGATGGAAGAATGAGAATATATTCTTATTAAAATTTCATTAAAATATTTAAAACATATTGAATAAACATAGCGGAATTTGTGCTTACTTCCGCTTTGATAAGCTTATAATTCAATTAGTTCACATCCCGCTATGTTAAGACCTTCGTGTAGAACTAATTAATTATATATTTTTTTATTTTTTATGCTTAAGTTTAACCTATACATACTTGTATAATAAAATTGTAACTGATCGCTGTCTGTACATGGAAGGTAAAAGAGAAAATCTATTATTGGAGGCATTTATTCAGAGAAAAGATTTTTTGTTTGTTTGTCTGCGCGTTTCGTCACGCTAATCTCAGAAACAGCTTAAGCGATATTTTTTTAAATTTGAAAAACTGTTCTTAACTTTTAGTATTGTTTTTATTCAATCAGTATAAAATGAAAAAAGTTATATCAATATAAAGTATTCATGTCTCAATATTGCTACAAAATAAGAATTTTATTGTATTGGCTGAAATTTTACGTGTCAATATATGAATATAATCTTTAAACTCAGCTTTACGCTATATTCCGCTCACAGCAGGGTAGGCAGAGGGAACCTAGTGTTAAGACACTCCGTTCCCCACTTTCCGCCGAAATCTAGGTATTGCATGTTGAGTGGCGGAACTCAACGCTGCGCTTTGCCTCGGCACTAGAGCGAAGAAATGAAAATATAAATTTTCATATTTCATTTTCTCGAGTGTGGATCGAACCCGAAACCAGTCGATTTTACAGTCACACTTTGTGCCTCTGCGCCACGACTAAAATCTTTAAATCTTTAAAATGATAATGTTATTAATATAGATCATGAAAATAATTCACAATATAAAATATAAAAAATAAAAAAAGCGGGCGAAGCCGCGCGTAGTTGGCTAGTAGTGAATAAAGGTTGTTAATGTGAAAATTATAACAAATTACTAGAGCGAAAAATTTTTGCATTCCTCTAAGCAATTTTACGATTCACAGATTAAATTAATACATTTTAATGATTTGAATTATTACTATTTCAATATTACTTCAATGTTACATAAGTTTTTATGTGAGAATATTATTAGTGACTTCCACATAACTATTGAGTATAGAAATATAATTAGAAGACAGTAAGTTAAATATTACACAAATAAATACAAAAGTTACCACAAAAAAGGCCTAAACTATGTTTTGTTACTAACAAAACAAAAAAATATTTTGTACCGAAAATTTAAACTGGCAACACTCCACGACTAAAAGGTACTAACCCGTTAAAATACATTAAATGAAGGAGAAAATATTCTTAAGTTACAGCGATTCAAATCGCCAGAAGCGATTTAATAAACTTATCTATTAACAATTTCATTACACTGGGAAATGGAAATCTGAATGTAGTTAAATGTACCTGGGTCGAAATGAAATGCAAAAATCTATAACTGAGAGGTAAAAAGCGAAGAGCGAAGTTCGCCTATAAACTAATATTCCGCCGCTAACAGCAATAGAGTACCTAGGTACTAAATGGAAACCTATTAAACAGCCTCCATCTCAGATTGAAATGTAAAACTCGGTCACTTCGTTTTCTTAGCATCGTGAGTTCAATTTTCCCGGTAATAGGGTTCTAGTGTCAATTGTGATATTAATATAATAAGAAATAAATATAGAATATGTAAAAAATGTTTATTATAATACATACAGAGGCCAGTCGTGGCGCAGCGGCACAGAGATGACTGTAAAACCGACTGGTTGTGGATTCGATCCACACTCGAGAAACTGAAATATTTATTTAAATTTATATATTCATTTCTTCGCTCTAGTGTCGAGGCAAAGCGCAGCGTTGAGTTCCGCCACTCAACACGCAATGCCTAAATTTCGGCGGAAAGTGGGGAACGGAGTGTCTTAACACTAGGTTCCCTCTGCCTACCCTGCTGTGTGCGGGATACAGCGTGAAGCTGATTTTGCACGAGACAGTCGTGGCGCAGGAGACCAAAAGTGCGAAAGTGTCCTAATGGGAACATATGACCTAACACTATGTTCCCAGGTTCTCTCTATCATGCTATGTGCGGGATACAGTGTCAATCAAAAAAAATTACATACAAATTATTACTATTACATTGTGATATGAAAAAGAAATAGAGCGTAATATATAGCTAATATAGCTGAAAAATACTAAAAGAATATGCTAGCATCGCGATAATTAATATTTTTTTTTGTCCCGCATATAGCAGTGTAGACAGAAGGAATGTAGTATTAAGACACTCCATTCTTTATTCGCCACCGAATTTCCGAAGTAATTCGTGTTGAGTAGCGTAACTGAACTCTCCGATTTGCCAGACCGAATAAATGAAAATATTAAATACTTCATTTGCACAAATGGGAATCGAACCCACAATCTGTCGCATTTACAATCACACTGTGTGTCACGTCTGGCCTCAATATATAAAATTACGTATTATGCTCTGTAAGACTCATTCGACCCGTTCCATTAATAAATAATTTATCAGAGCGTGTGTTATTGCAATCGACACGTGTACACAGCTTTGCGAGCTTAAGTCTACTTAATAAATTGTAAGCTCAGTATTTCTACTTTTAAAATCTGGACCAAACTTTGTAATGAATTTTCAATTATTTATTAGTTTTGTGGCCGAGATTTCGCTCAATTATTTTTAGCTAGTAAATGTAGTAGAAAAAATATATTATTTGAAGTTACAAAAGTTGACATGATTCCAATTTATAGTTTACGCCGGCCGGTGATTGTCAATTAATAGTGGAGTTGCTGATGTCAAAGGCGAGAATATATTAATTCGGAATCAATATTTTATTTAAAAAATCAACAATATAAACTTTTTTTTCTGTATTTTAATATTTATCTATTTGTGTTAAATGCTTTATGAACACAATTTTATAGAAATCGATTCTACAATTTTTATAAAAAATTAAAGACGACACGAATAATACAAATAAGATAAAATAATATGATTAATTTATAAAAATGAGTGTAGGTACGACTTTAGTTACGAAATATTGTCACAAGGTATAATATATACTCAACACGCCTCCAATGCCTCCAGAACTTGGCAGAAAGTGGGGAATGGAGTGCCGTAACACTAGGTTTACCCTGCTGGGATACAGTGTGAAGCTGATTTAATTTTTGATTTAATTTAATTTATGTTTAATATATGTTACCAGAACAAGGAAAAAGTTTAATAATTCATTCCACTGACCGAAAATCGAACCTATAACCGATGGGCTTACAGTCACTCATAAATAATAATCCATTTAAAGAAAAAAATAATAAAATACAACAAATCCATACATAAAATTGGAAAATGTCAATAATAAATAATAAAGGACGTAGAATATACTGCACTTCAGAAATAGCTCCACAAAATACGTGTTCTCAGCATTTAAATCTCTGCTGAATCACTGTCACTACTACTACTATTCTAGTATTCTACTATATCTAGACGATATAGAAGAAATCACAGCTCACAGGATCCACTTCACTTTGTATGCATTGTGCATCCGACTACAGATCACGGCTGTGATACGGCAAACTAGTCAATTGCTGATTCTACTACTATTTTGTTTTGTTTAGCGTGTATCGAATTTTAAATTTAAATTGGTTTTGAATATATTTTTGGTTTTATAAGTAGCGTTTAAGGATTCTTCACTTATATTATGAAATTGAAAATTTTGTTTGGTTGTATGAGTTAATATCAGGAGATCAGAAATCAAATCAGCTTCACGCTATATCCCGCATACAGCTGAGTAAGCAGAGGGAACATAGTGATATGACATTCCGTCCCCCATTTTCTTCTAAATTCTTGAGGCATTGCTTGTTAAGTGGCGGTACTCAACGCCGCGCTTAGCCACGCTACCAGAGGGAGAAAATAAAAATATTTAATATTTCATCTCTCCAATTGAAAATTTAACCCTTGTGCCAGTCTCCATTATATTTATGTTACTCACCTTTTATATTGTATTATAGTAACGTAGGATTTTAAAAGCAATGTTTTTTACATAGAACTCGTTAGCTTCAAACCTGCTCTAGTAGATACGGTTCTCAGACAATTATACTAAGTATTTTTGAATATTTTTTTTAAAGTGTTATTCCACACTTGGGAAAGAAAAATACTTATTTAGGAAATAGGAGGCGCGGGTTCGAGTCCCGCTACGTTAAAATTTTTATACGTTTTCTAAATAAGTAATTGTACTAAGTGTTATTTTTATACATAGCATAGGCATAGTACACAGATTTCTTTTCTCACAGTAATATTTTATACAATTCTATTATTATATTCTATTCTATTGTCTATTGTGATATTAATTAAGTAATAAATTCTAATTTATATTAGTTTTTAGGATTTCATCTTACTACTGCCATGTAATATTTACTATATAATAATTTTGCGATTTCTCTCGCACATAGCAAAATAGCCAAACGGAGAATGGAACCTGGTGCTAAAATTCTTTCGTTTCCCACTGAGATAGTCGATATTCTTGCCAACTACTTTTTGAGTTTTTGGTAGCTTTAAGTAATTTTCACGAGTTACTATCGACTCATACAACGATTTTTTTGATTCAGAGATGTAATAGTGCATGCTCCATTCATTGTCTATCGCCCAATATTAATAATCTATCTCCTACGTCAATCTTCGATTGTTCCATATATCTATCCAATCTCTAGATTGGATAGATATATGGAACAATCGAAGATTGACGTAGGAGATAGATTATTAATATTGGGCGTAAGTCATCTATACAAGAAATCCTTTTTATTTTGGTTGAAAAACCTCAAAAAGGTCATCTGGTGTTAATAAACTGGCCAAAACCCAGGCAAGGTAAAAATAAAAAAAAATAGATAATAGTTAGGTAAAAGTAAAAATAATATACATTTAATAATAAGGATAAGATATCAGGTATGTATTTGGTTTTCATTCTTTTGGTTTTATTTTCACTGGACGAAATTAAATTATATATAATATTTTCGTTGCCGAGGTAAAGAGTTGCGTTGAATTCCGCCACTCAAGACGCAATGCCTCTAGAATTCGACGGAAAATGGAGAACGAAGTGTCTTTATATTGCGTTCCCTGTGCGTGCGTGATACAGCGTAAACCTGAAAAAAATATATAATCACAGTTCTCAATTATGGCATAACACAATAAACACAAAAAACTGAACCATAATTTCAAGTTTCATGCTATGGTTTTATACTATATTATACTAGACTTTAAATTAATCCTTTGTTTAAAATTAACTTTGTAACTAAAAGATGTTTGCATTATTCAAAAGCCACTTTCTTATACCTGTAACAAAGACATTTAGAACTTGGTATCGCATGTACCGTCTGTCTGTCCGACGCTGTCCCCTGAGACGCCCCTTGAGGGACGTTCTTTGCAATAATATTAACAAGTGAACGTAAAGATAATCTATAGTAGTGTTGGATTACCTTTCTTATTATAATATAACTTAGTACGCTTTTGTTTGGAGCAATATATATGGATTGCAGTGGGACGGTGGCTGACTGTAAACGAGACGACGGTTGTGGAATCGATTCCCATTCGGAGGAATGAAATATTAAATATTTTCATTTCGCTCTAGTAACGAGACAAGGCGCGGCGTTGAGTTTCGCCACCTAACACACAATGCCTTGAAAGTGGACGGTAGGTAGGGAATGAAGTGTCTTAACACTAGTTTCCCTCTGTTTATCCTGCTATACGTGAAAAAGCATGAAGCTGATTTCAATATTTCTTTATTTAATATTTACCCTGACGAAATAAGAATACCAATTGGCACTGTCATTTTTAAAATCGAAATAAAATGACGAAAACAATTAGTACCTACTTTAAAAATAGATTTCAATTTCCAACTTTTCCATTTATTATTAAAAAGTTTTATCGTTTACATGTGTTTTCATTTATATGTGTTTCAAAGCCTGCAGGGACAAAACTCTCATGAATAAAGTAAAGCTCATAAAACATACTCATAATAAATTTACGTAAATTGAATACATAATAAAACATTCCAACAAATATATCAATTTAAGTAAAAGATTAAGAGCCCAGCCGTGGCGCAGCGGCACAAAGTGTGACTGTAAAACCGGCTGGTTGTGGGTTCGGTCACCACTCGAGGAGATGAAATATTTACTTAAATTTATGTTTCCATTTCTTCGCTCTAGTGTCGAGGCATAGAGCGGCGTTGAGTTCTGCCACGCAATGCCTCCAGAATTCGGCAGAAAGTGGGGAACGTAGTGTCTTAACACTAGGTTCCCTCTGCTGTGTGCGGGATACAGCGTGAAAGCTAATAAAAAAGCTGACAAAAGAATAAGCATAAATAAGTTGATACAAACCATCCATTTTGAAACACACTTTATACTTTTACTACTTGTCGGAAAGCTGTTTTAAGCTCAAAGTTGTTGTTGAAGCTGTTATAATTGTGTCAAACAGTAATAATAATTTTAAATTAAAATAATGTTGCATTTTCATATAATGTTTATAGTAGATATTATAAGTCAGGAACCTAGGAGTGCTTTGTCTTTCCAGTTTCTCTCATTTCTATAACTTAAGGTTAAATACAAAAGATTTATAATTTTTTTTATCAGTTTTGGGAGGCCAGTCGTGGTGCAGAGCACAAAGTGTGAATGTAAAAGCGACTGGTTATAGGTTTAATCCCCACTCGAGGAAATAAAATATTTATTTAAATTTATATTTGCAATTCTTTGCTCTGGTGTCGAAATCGCGGCCAAGCGCGGCGTTGAGTTCCTCTACTCAATACGCAAGTCCTCCAGAATGCGGCGGAAATTGAGGAACGGAGTGTCTTATCACTAAGTTCCCTCTGCCTACCCTGCTGTGTGCGGGATACAGTGTGAAGCTGATTTGATTTTTTTATCAGTTGTTTAACAATTAGATCTGTTATCATTATTCAATATATAAGAATAATTTATTCCTCTTTGTGAATGTTAAACCCACAATCATCGCATTTACATTCAAACATTATCTCAATAAGCAACTTTAATGTTTTTTTAGCTTTAAGCTGTATCCCGCACTTATCAGTTTAGGCAGAGGGAACCTAGGAACCTAATGTTAAGACACTTCGTTGCCCACTTTCAGCTGACTCATGAGGCAAGACCTCATGCCACACTTTGTCTAGTTACCAGAACGTGAAAATTGAAATATTAAATATTTCATTCCCCCGAGTGCGAATCGAACCCTTAACCGTATAATTAAATGTATTTATTTCTTACTAAATTACATAAAGATAGCTCAAGATTTCACATAAACTAAACCACAAAATAAATTTAACCGCAAAGGTAGTAAAGGTACCCTTTATCTTATTTCCCCATACCGAAATGGCCGATAACTAGGTATTATGTTTCCGAGCCCCATTACGCGCGACCGACGTCGTCTCCTGGGACTGGACAAGGAATACAGACTTAAGTCTTTATACTTAAAACTTACTTACTCATAGATACAAATTAGTTTATAATATGTAACATATTTTAAAGTCCATCGTGGCGAATACGTTGTACCAAAACCGTCTGCCTATACGCCTTGATTGAGGGCTTGAGCGAAACTAGGGTCAGGAATATCAGTAAAAACGTAAAAAATTCAATTTGTGAATCTTGACAATGACTTTAAAATTTAAAAAAAATCAACTTCACGCTGTATCCCGCATACAGCAGGGTAGGCAGAGGGAACCTAGTGTTAAGACACTCCGTTTCCCACTTTAAAATTAAATAAAATTAATCCTTCCTTCGGTTCCTTGAGTACACACAACCATCGAGCCTATAATTATAAAATGTCCCACTACGACACTATACTAATGATTTTTTTTAAGCGTCACGCTGTATCCCGCACACAGCGGGGTCGGCTGAAGGAACCTAGTGTTAAGACTCACCGTTCCCTATTTTCCGCCGAATTGTGTAGGCATTGCGTGTTGAGTGGCGAAACTCAACGCTGCGCTTTACCTCGATACCAGAGCGAAGAAAAAGGAAATATTAAATATTTCATTTCCTCCAGTGGGAACCGTACCACAAAATAAATCTAACCCGTCACGTTTACAATCACACTTTGTGCCCGTGCGCCACGACTGGCCTTGTTATAATTATCAGCTTCACGCCGCACACAGCAGGGTAAGGCAGACAAAATCTAGTGTTAACACACTTCGTTCCCCACTTTCCGCCGTATTCTGGAGGGATCGCGCGTTGAATGGCGGAACTCTACGCCGCATTGCCATTAATAATAATGTAATGTTTACATTTTTTTTAAGTCAACATATAAATTCTTATATATATGTATGTATGTATATAACAATATCACTAACAGAATTGTAACTGTCATATACTAATAGTTATTGATTATACACAAAACAGTATTACTAATGGCGGCGTCGGTAATCACATTATGTCCAGAATTCAATGCATTGATTTGCCGCAACACAACAGTCACAAGTTAACTCCCAATATATTGGAGGTAATTAAATTAGTTATTTTATGGAAAATATTTATTTTAGAATAACAAAAGAAAGATAGATAAACTGATACAGGTGATAGGAGAGGTCATTTCCGACAATTTTTACCCCATATAATATACCCTGAAAACCATATGTGCGCAATAAACGCACTACTGATATTTTTGTATTCTCTGATGTATGCCTCGGTTTAATTATGTGACGCAACCTGAATGTTAAGCTTTTTGTCTAGAGAATGGCTATGGTGGGTCATAAGTTGTAATTTTTTTAGTGTTTCTTAAAATATTATGCCTAAAAACTGATCCTAACATTTTAAAAACTTTACTTCTCTGTGTTTTCTTTCGATTGATATCAAATAAATGTCATTCTGACTATAGCTTTTTAGGATATTGCGTAACTTATCTCCAAATTATTCACTCACTACTACGTACTTCAAGTATGTATGAGTAATAATATCTAAAATTAAATTAAATTAGCTTCACGCTGTATCCCGCACACAGCAGGGTAGGCAGAGGGAATCTAGTGTTAAGACACTCTGTTCCCCACTTTCTGCCGAATTCTGGAGGCATTGCGTGTTGAGTGGCAGAACTCAACGCCGCGCTTAACCTCGACACCAGAGCGAAGAAATGGAAATATAAATTTAAGTAAATATTTCATCTCGTCGAGTGGGGATCGAACCCACAACGAGTCGGTTTTGCAGTCACACCTTGTGCCGCTGCGCCACGACCGGCCTCAATCAATAATATCTATTATTCCAATACGTGTAGATTTGCTTATAATCTCGATAGTGGATCCTATTCTTTCTTAAGGTAAGTAATTTCACATACCAAAAGTATTATATTAGTAATATACATGTCTCTTCGCATGGAGAACCTGTTTCCTTTGGTCTGGGGAAACTCTGCTATTCTTACATCCTCTTATGGAACCATTGCTATTAATTTGCTTCACAGAGTGATTATGTGTCTCCAAACCGCTGGTTTTAGAAGAAATGTAGTCTCGTAATACAAAGATTGTTTTATTTCAAAAACGCATTTATTTCCAAAGTCATGATGTCACATGTACGTCTAAAAATTCGGTGCGACCAGGTTCTATTTTATATAGACTATGTCTTCTTTCTACAAATACAGAGCTTACAGAACATTTATCCTAACTTGTGCATAGCCAAAAACAGGATTTTCTATATAGTCTGAAAAGAGTTAAACATTATTAAAAAATAAATTAAATCAGCTTCACGCTGTATCCCGCACACAGCAGAGTAGGCAGAGGTAGATAATTTTTTTTGAGGCATTGCGTGTTAAGTGGCGGAACTCAACACCGGACTTTTGCCTTGGTGCCAGAGGAAAGAAATGAAAATGTTAAGAAATAATAATTCATTTCCTCGAGTGGGGATCGAACCCACAACCGTCGCGTTTCAGTCACACCCTTGTGCCACTGGGCCACGACGGTCTCAACGGTTAAAAAATATTTTAACCTTTAATCAAATAAGCAAAATTATACTTAACAATAGATTATTTTTAAGTGTTTATAAGCGTAAGAGAGATATTTATTCATGTTGATCAATTTTATTTATATTGTGTAAATTTTCTGCTTTGAAAAGTTATAGCTTATAAATGATATCCACCAAAACGGATTCTGTTATTATACAATATTAACGAAATTCTCAGATTTTAATTATTATCTACAAGCTGACAGTTGTAGTGGTAAAGACGGCAAAAACTATACAGCCACCGTTTATCAGTGGAGAATTTACACATTTAAGTTCTCCACTGATCCACTCCATGGAGAACATGGAGAAGAGAATTTAATTAAACTACTTTCCTAACAATTATTTTTATCTGTATATTTTTAGTTGACGATTTACATTTATAGTGATAGAACGCACGATTATTGTTATAGTACTTCAATTTAAATAAACAAAAGCACGACCATTGAGAAACTTGTAAATAATCCATATATCTACATCAGTTAATTTATTACAAAACTTAAAAAATATACTTTTTGAACATTTTCTCCATATTACTGAGTGAGCAAAATTATATAAAAGTAAATCAACTTTCAGCCAAAAGATAACTTTATCGTTCGAATGTGATGAGAAATTCTTAAGCAGTCGTTAAATTCAAGTTTAGTAGCCATCTACGTAGGCCTTAAACTCGTAAGTAGCTAAACTGCTTAACTTCATTACGGGGTCGACTCGACGCGACCGAACTTTGAATTACGCAGATTAGCGCACAATTTAAATATTTTAATTTTCATGAATCTGATTACTGTATTGACTCGACTTCTCATAAATAGAACATGAAAAGTTGAAAGTTGTTGGTAAGCGTTTGTTTCATAAAACGATATTTATCTTTGTTTTGATAAATTATGAAAATATTTTTATAGATATTAGTGAAAAAAAAACAAGAAAGAAAAAGAAGTAAAGCAGTATATAATTAATTTTAGGACTAAAAATACATTTCATCGGATAGACTGATCTGTACGCCATATTAAAAATCACTTGACGATGCCGCTTTTCAGGTGGAGAGCGAAGCAAGGAGTGACCTAACACTAGGTTTTTTCTGAATAACCTGTGTGAAGCAATGCAGCACTGTAGTAAGTAATAAAGAATCGCAAAACAAAATTCTTAAAATAATATTAAACGAAGCAATATGATATTTTGGGCCCGTCGTGGTGCAATAGCACAATCTTGTAACTGTAAAATGGTTGTGGGTTCGATGCTCACTTAGGAGGAAAAAAGTCTCGAAAAGTGGGGATAAAGCGGGTGGTGGTGGAGCTAACGGAGTGTCTTACCACTAAATTCTGAAAAAAAATACATTTAAAAAATATTCTACAAATATTTTGCGTTAGAATCATGCGAGTGCGAGTACCTACATAAAAACTAAACACGTTTATTTGTAGCGTAGCCCTAACGTAACAAGACTTAACGAATAACAAGCTAACATTTTGTTCGTCCTTTTTGCTTGTGCGTTTAATGACGTAACTACCTACCTGAAATTCCTGACAACGGAAACGTTCTGTTCAAAGAGAAATTCTCATATAAATATTTGAGAGCAACATGAGAAAAATGTGAAAATGTTTCAACTTATGGATTTAGTTCAGCCTTTTATAAATACCTTTTGCTGCGAACGCTAAGTTCTTTTTTCCAGGTACTGGAATGGGATAAATAATAAAAACGACAATGTGGAAGCTCACATTCTATCGCATACTGATTCTGAGCGGAACTTTGAATACACGTAGGCATTTCCATATGAAACTGCAGTTTAAAGCAAGCTAAATAAACATTGTAAAATAATATATATTTTTTTTCAATGTGTATTATTATTATTTTATGTTATTTACAATATTATATTCTACGTATTATTTTACCCTTTCAAATTTTATTTTAACAAATTATTTTCATTGATTTGTGAATTGCGACAAGAATAGTAGTAGATGCAGTAAATTTTAAAAATAATATTTCTTTAAATAAAATCAGCTTAACGCTGTATCCCGCGCATAGCAGGGTAGGCAGAGGGAACCTAGAGTTAAGACACTCTGTTCCTCAGTTTCCGCCGAATTTTAAAGGCATTGCGTGTTGAGTGGCGGAAATATAAATATCAATAAATATTAAATTTAAATAACTAAAAAAAATATATTATAAAACAATAATTAAAATTTTTAATTATTAAAATTTCTTGTTTATTGACGCGTGCTTCCCTTTCCACCTCGTACCTTGCTAAGTACACTTGAATAATTTAAATTTTAATCTTAGCTCATCTTCTTTGGTAACTTACCAACAAAGAAACTGACCCATAGAATATTGTATTGTATCATACTAATATTATAAATTGAATGTAAGTTTGTTTGTTATGCTTTCACACCAAAACTACTTAAGCGATTATCATGAAATTTTATACACATTTACTTAGAGATATAAAAAAGGACATACGATACTTTTTAGTAAAAAAAAGTATTAAAAAAATATTATCGTTTGGCTATAATATAAAAATAGATTTAAGCGAGTGAAACCGCAAGTCTCTAGTATACTAAAAATCTAAAATTCAATCTGCGAAACAATTAGAATTTACTTATCAATATATTGTATAGAAACAAAAAAAAATATCGATAACATTTTCTCAATATAGGTGCAGCATTGGAGGAAAAAACATAGTACGCTCGAGACATAAATCCGGTTAGCGCGCCTTACCACACGATACAATTAACTTTGGACAATGTAGCCTTTTTACCGAAGCGATGCAATTTACGGTGTAGCTCCTTTTATGGATAACTAGGGGAGGGGGACGAAAAACCTGAGGTGTGACCATTTAATAAGAGTTTTTAATAGAACCCTGTAATACACGTGTGAAGTAGTTTCTATTGATATTTTTTTTTAGCTTCACGCTGTNACATATATAGTAGTGTCCGCTTGTTTGTCTAACACTTGGTTTTATCGTAGATAATATAATGCGTCAATCGACTGATGTCGACGACATACTTATAATATATAGCCGGGCGTCACTGGTGCTGGCATATTTGATATAAGCGAATTGCTTTAGTAGTGTTGGATTCTGCTGCTGAGTTTCTTCCGCCAGTTCTTCTCAGCACTGAGGTTCTTTACTGAACTGGTAGTAGAATCGTGCCTACTTGGAGTCGCTGGCTGTCCTAGCGATAACTGAGTATTTTCAATTAATGATTTCTATATTACATTCCCACAACTCTGAGTCTAGTGTCAGTTCAGACAAACAGCTGCAGGGTGTGTGCTGTGCGTGTTATTCTACGACGGTTCTGTTTAAAAGAGGCGTTACAATAACCGTGAATATAAATTATATTAATATTGAAACTAAGGCATATAATAAGAGCACGTAGGTAATAATCATAATAAGAATTATACTATATTAACGAATTCATACGGAATTAATAAACACGTCACAATATACAGAATTCAATATTATTAAGATACGATTAGTAAATATATAAGAACCATACACGAACGTTATAAGAAACATACACGAACGTTAAATGGATATATTAATGCAATGCCCTGTAAAGAAACAAACTGAAGTGGATTCACATAATCGGCCGCCTAGCGGTAGGGAGTTCGATCTGATATGTGAAGCAGAGAGTTATATGTTACGTAATTATGGCTACGGCCTACATATAATAATCAATAATATATAAATCAACTCCATTGCAAGTATTATTGTAAGTATATTAGACTTCGGTCTTTGAATCAATTATTTAATAATTGATCTCTCGCAAAAGTATTATAATAATCATAAATACAAACTATTGCGATCCGTCCCGGAGGGTTCAGAGCCGAACGGCCGGAATCCACAGTAAGTGGCGGGTGCGGGGTCACTCACTATCCCCCCTTCGTTATAACTATCAGTAATGACTGGGTATAACAGAGAGGAGGATAGGACATCTACGATATTCTTTAGAAATATCACGAGAGATTGAAACGGACAGACTATGACATTTTATTTATCATAATATATTTTATTTGTACTTATTTTAAATTTATCGTTTCATATTAATACTGTTACCTCTGAATCTCTAAAAGATCTTGGATTATTTACGATCACTACGAAAGGGTTCTATCTATATTAGACGTATCACGAGCCATACTAAAATATTAAAATTATTATTTAAATATTTTATTGAGTAGAGTGGGGAGTCAGTTGCAAAATATTAAATAGAAGAAAATTTTCAAAAAAAATCTTATTAAAAATTGTAGGATATACAACAAGCATATTAAAAATATATAAAAAAGTCAGATTCTGAGAAAGTTCTAAGCTTCACATTTTATAATGGCTTTTGAAAATGGATAAAAAAATAACATTTTCTAAGCAGAACCTAAGTTTTTCTTATATTACGCCCATCCAAAACCAGTACTTCTATATAGCTGATTATTTACTGATATAAAGCAAATAACTTACTAGCCGAGACAGACAAATACAACCAAAATATGTCAGAATTCGTCCAATGAAAATAACAATTATTATTTCTTGATTAATCGCCCTAATACCGGAAACTGTTACGGGAAAACGTCTAACGTGGTGCATTCACGCCACATCACAATAATATTTTTATTATGGCAGTAAATAAAATGGAGGCAACTATTATAAGTTCGAATATCGCAAGACATGATTCTTATAAGGTAAATGGTGTTGCCACAAATATAAAACTAAAGACGCACTATATATATAGAGAACAAACATTTTACTTATTATAAAAAGTAAATTTTCTTCTACGAGCTTAATGTTGTGTTTAATGTATAATATATAGCGTGTATTATATTCTAGTATTATCGCGTATTATAGGTTAGTCTAAAACTCTTAAAGTAATCAATGGCTTAAATGAAGGTTGAGGGAACCAGGCAACCTAGTGTTAAGATACTCCGTACCCATTAAAACTCTTTAACAGCAAAGAGTTTATTAAACTTACCCAGTTTATTGTAAAATAAGTATCTAAGTGCGATATTACTTATTAAATCTTAATTTATTAAGGCCAGTCGTAGGGCACAACCACAAGTGAATGTAAACACAAGAAGTTGTTGAGAGAATGAATTATTAAATCTTAATAATATTTAATATTTTAATTTTTTCCTGTGCCACCAAGGAAAAAAAATCGACGAAAATTGGGGAACGAAGTGACCTAATACTGTGTTCCCTCTGCATACGCTGCTGTATATGAGGTACATCGTGAAGCTGATTCACATTTTATTGTTATATAATAATTCATTTTTAATAATGAATATTAATAAATTCCTTTACTCGGACAAGGCAACGTTAATGCTAAAAATAAAAGCTTTTACAGTCACCGGAGATTGTATTACTAAAAGTTGTTAAAAAATTAAACTACTTTCCGTTGCTTCGATACAGAGCAGAGGTACCTACCTACAAAGACTACGCTTTATAATGGCCTGCAGCTTATGTTTAAAAATTCTAATAATTTATTTTTAATAAAATCTACCTAAGACTACTAATTGTTACTTATTATACCTCCGAACGACGTAATGAGGAGAATATAGGGTAAGGGACTCACTTGGTATGAAAAGAACTTCAAATATAACTTTGTAATATTTTTTTCTTTGATATATCGTAAGTTCTGCTTTACCTGACACAATGAAATTGTGAGTCCGGTATCCCGCATGTAGCAGGATAAGCAGAGGAAGCCTAATGTTAAGGCACTCCACTCCACTTTCCGCCAAACTCTGAAGACACTGCGTGTTGAGTGACGGAATTCAACGCTACGCTTATGCTTCGGTACTAAGGCGGAGAAATGAAAATATTAATGGAACCCACATCTGTCACGTTTACAGTCACGCTTCTGCCACTGCGTCACGACAGATTTTTTCTTATAAAATTTTATTTCTACAATATAGTTATATTACACAAAAACGGCTTAGAAACACATAATAAAATCATAAAACATTAGTAAGCCCCGCAATAATGAGTTAGGGCATAGTATATAAAGGTTAACAGACAGACATATTTTTCATTTTCATTATTTGAGCAAAGCAGTTTCCACTCAGAATTCTTAGTCGGTAAATATTAATAAAGTCTCAACGTTATCTAAAAGGGTATACTGCAAACGCAGTCCGTGCACGTATACTTTCGTTCAAATGAAGTGCAACACTAATTTACTTTAAAAGATTATTTCCTTGCACATGTTACCTTATACTGTTTACACTGTAATCGAAATACTTTTAAATAACAAAATTGTGTTATTTATTTTGTTATTTTATTGGATCGATTTATATTGTATTTATAGTTAAATGACATTTGCTGTATTATTGTTTTTCTGGCCTTGTGTTTTAAAAGACAATTTTTATGAATATGACGTGTTTTATAGCAAAAAATAACTGATTACCGGTTTACGTACAATAGTTTCATGTAATAAAATCATAAGAATTTATTAATATTCTTTTACTTAAATCATACAAATACAATGAAAGGATAAGAGATGGCATGCATCACAAACCGAACGATTAAGCTGATCATGCCTCTCTATCGCTTGTTCCGCGCTCTCGCTTGCACCCTCTGTTCAGGCGGAACGTGATGATAAGGCATGCTTTTTCGTGCGTGCAGCTGACGTTCATCGATTTATAAGACGTTATCACGTCAAAAATATGCTGTGTGAACATTTTTTTTAACAAAATAATTTGATTTTGGTTTGTTTTTTAAGCAACAACGAAATATGTAAATTTTCACATTTAATGTTTATACATTTTAATATCTTGCTATTTTATTACCCAACCGCAATGACTGTGTGTGGCATATGTTAGGTAAACTAGTGCCGTATTTTGTGCCACATCGGCCTGCGTCTTCCCACTAGTTTGTTTACGGGAGGGTGCGACTACCACGAGATTTGCTGCACCTGCTGTTTAATTCTTTGATTACTTCTGTCATTAATACTTGTCCATTGAAGTGGTTCTGCAATTCTTATTTATTTTTGTATTAATGGCTTTCGTTCACAATTTGTATATGTTGTTTTATTTTTTAATGGTAGTGATATGTTAAATAAATAGAAGTCAGAGTTAATTTAGCCCTAACTTGAAATAATTTAAAGATTTTGTACTTACATTAAGTATATTATTGTACAAAAAAATATCGGTCAAGTACGAGTCAGATTCAGCCGTCGCCACGCCGTCAGACCAAGGGTCCTGTACTAATTTCTTTAACTATTTATATACCAAATTTCATACTTCTAGACAATGGGAAGTAAAATTTAATAAAAACGATGCATAAATGCTCGAATCTTACGAATGTCTTCACTTTGAAGCTCTTTTTTTCTGTGCTCCAATGGACCTGGATATTTGATAATAATATCAGCTTAATAGACAAATAAACAACAGTTCCATTCCATTTCTTTTGAAAAACGGAACCCTATATAAACTGAATAAGATTATTTAAAAAAAAATACGAATCTTAACATAATTATCTTATCTAGCCAGCAATGTATTGTGGGAACACCATGATGATAGCAAAACGTTTAAGCTATCATTTAGGTCCTGCAGTCATTACGCGAGGTCAGCTGGTGTTCTCCCAAGGTTTTTGCTGGAATGTCCCTGGGGGCGCTTAGAGCGAAATTGTTTTCTTGCATCAATCGTTGTACAGTCAGCTAACGACCGGCACTTAGCATTTAGATTGTACTCGTGTAAGGTGTTATTTTTAGTAGAAACATATTTTATTAGCATGTGATATTAATATAACTAGGTCATAGTGAAGCAGTAGGACACCATTTCGATGATTATGGGTTCGATTCACATTTGGGGCAAATATGCAATTTTTATTTTTAACATTTTTAAAGTGTTGGTCCACACTTAAGAAAGAAAAATACTTATTTAGAAAACGTATAAAAATTTTAACGTAGCGGGACTCGAACCCGCGCCTCCTGGAAACCAACCAAGTCGGTAAAAATTTTATACGTTTTCTAAATAAATATTCAATTTATCTCCATTTCCCCGCTGTATGAAGACAAAGCGCGGCGTACAGTTTGGCTTTGGTTCCCTTTGGTTGGCTGACTATACTACATGCGGGAAACGGCATGAAGCTAAAAAAGTTATGCATATGTACGTATATTATAAACAAAACGGAAGAAGCGAAATCACAGAATGATTTTAGATATTGTTCATTAAGAGAATATTTTCATTAACCTAGTAAGGCTTTTTTGTACTTGTTTTTATTTCTACAGTAATAAGATTTAAAAACTACGGAAACAGGTTATAATCCATGTATTGGGTTATATTGCAAACGCTTCTTACTTATTTATACAACATATCTATCTACTCAAACATAAATACAATACAAGTCAAAATAAATAAAAAAATAACACAACGAATAAATATAGGGCTAACCACTCAGACGAGTCGCTAATCAAATTACATTACTAAAACAACACAAAAAATGTTACGAAATTAAAAGCATTACAACAGCGAGCATAATATATTACCACGCCCACAAACGACCGTTTTAATGGCCAATTTAATTTCATGTAACGGCGTTATATTTTCATATGAGAAACATATTTGGCGGTACGTTGACACGACGCACAATATACGGTATAGTTAATAAAAATGTATAGATTTATTATATTTTACTATATTTTCGAGGTTAGCAGTAGCACAGGTTCACAAACTGTGACTGTGAACGCGATACGTTGTGTGTTCGATTTCCAATTGACAAAATTAAATATTTAATATTTAAACTTCGAGGCCAGTCATGGCGCAGTGGCACAAAGTGTGACTGTAAAACCGACTGGTTGTGGCTTCGATCTCCACTCGAGGAGATGAAATATTTACTTAAATTTATATTTCCATTTCTTCGCTCTGGTGTCGACGGAAAAGCGCGGCGTTGATTTCTGCCACTCAACACGCAATGCCTCCAGAATTCGGCAGAAAGTGGGAAACGGAGTGTCTTATGACACTAGGCAGAGGGAGCCTACCCTGCTATGTGCGGGATAAGCGTGAAGCTGATTTTTTTTTATATTTTCATTTATTCACTCTGGCTGAGGCAAGAGCGGCGGAATTCCGCCACTCAACGCGCAATGTCTTCAGAATTCGGCGGACGATGGGAAACGGAGTGTCTTAACAAGGTTCCCTCTGTCTGTCCTTCTGTGTGCGGGATACAGCGTGATACTATTATACTTTAGCCGGAACTCCACTGCACACATTAGTGAAAGAACAATTAAACTTTTTGTACCGGTACGCGCGGCTGCATCCGGCACGTCTCGGAATTATGAGACGATCGTGACTCCGCACTTGTGCTGGCCATTGCTTTGTTTTGTAAAAATATCGGTGCATTCACGTAAACGTTGTTCTGGGCTTTTAATATTTTAAATGTTTTCTTTATTCGTTGTGTATAAAATATAGAGCCTTATGTATAATCGAATAGATCTTTTTTATTTTATTATAGAAACGTAATTAATATTAATAATACTATTTTTTTATTATTTTTGTGAAGCCGTCGTGGCGCGGGAGCACAAAGTTGTGGTTATGGATTTGATTTCAACTCGGGGGAGTGAATTATTATTTATTAATACTTTTATTTCATCGCTCTAGTAACAAGCTAAAACGTGGCGTTGAGTTCCACTGCCACTTAACGCGCAATGCCTTAAAAAATTGTCTAAAATAAAATAGCATACCCTCTATTAGAATAACTGCTAGTTACACACAATCATTATATAAAATACAAAAACCATTTAAAAACTAGCAATTCAAAGAAAAACAATTTTTTTGAACATAAAAATTATATTAGGCTCTCCATTCTCCTTTTTCTGCTTAATTTTCAACATATTGTATTTTGAATGGAAAACCAAACCGTGATCCATGCTTTGTCTTGTCATAGGTATATATAAAAAAATGCCAATATAAAATAGAACTAAGCCCAAATAAAAACTAAGATAAAATTAATAGCATAATTTTATTGATAAAATCTTAAATTTTGCTATCCATTTAATATATAACATTATTGCCAATTAATATAATAAAAACGATGGATTACAAAATTATTAATAACATCTTTGTTATTATTGTGATACTTTGATCTTAATAAGGCATTTCCAATTTGTCAAATTTAATTTTCCGCTTATATTTCCTATAATATTTTGCCCGGCTTTTAAAGCCTAGAGGATTAAACATTCACGACGAACGACATTTATTATTAAACTACGTAGTGTAAAATAAAGTCGCCCTCTGCCTCTATCTGTGTCTTGCTAAGTCTTCTTCTTCTAAACCACGCAACGGAGTTTGATGCGATTTTCTGTCTAGGCGCAGGTGCAAAAAGTGTGACTGTAAAATCGACTGGTTGTGGGTTCGATCCCCACCCGAGGAAAGGAAATATTTATTTACATTTATTGCTCTGATGTTGAGACAAAGCGCGGCGTTGAGTTCCTCCATTCAACACGCAATTCCTTCAGAATTCGGTGCGGTCGCATTTGACCGGTTTTTTTACTTATATTATCATTAATCCATCAAGAAGAAGCCAGTCGTGCCGCAGGGGCGAGTTCGAAGGCGACGGTGATCACATACCACCAAGTACCCGTATTCTCGTTTGCGTCCTTCTTTCCATAAAAAAAATTACCGTAACGTCTCAACAAAGCTTTCAAAGTAAACAAAGCTTTATCATATTCCATTTAATAATTACAATAAATAAATAATTGAAACCGTTTCTCATTAATAGTTCAAAAACTTATATCGTCTTGAAAATACGCCAAAACATTTTTCATAAGCGTCTAGCTAATTAGAATTGGCACAAATCTTCGCTGTCGGAACTTTTAATGACGTCGAATGAAAGTTTACATGTCTTTTAAGTTTTAGCACTTGCCGTCCGCGAATATTGTTGGCTTCATTAAGAAGTTACTGTGAAATTTTGAAGTTGTACCTATTATTGATAATATGCTTTTAAAAGGAATGGCGGCCCATTATGTGATGTAAACGTGTTCTTGTTATTTTTCGAGTGGTATTCTTCTAATAGGATGTTCTCGTTGACATATTTACTGATATATTATATGTATTATCCATATAATTTATGTTATTATCCGAATTTGTATTAAATATATTTCTTATAAGCATTTTATATCAAAGCAATATCTTTGGAGTTGAAGAGTGCTCGCAAAGTTGTCTATTTGATCTTTGGAATGTTTTAGTTTGGTACAACTAAATTAAAGTCAGTGAAACTTCTTAATTATTTCTTAAATTAAAAGTTTTATATAATAATTACATAGACTAGTCTGAATACATAATTATAATAGTTTTTTTTTATACTTTGTTATCTATATTTTATTATTAACGGCGTTGTGTTCCGACACTCAAAACGCAATGTCTCTAGAATTCGGCAGAAAGTGGGAAAATGGGAACGGAATGTTTTAACACTAAAAAAAAAAAATTAAATTAGCTTCACGCTGTATCCCGCACACAGCAGGGTAGGCAGAGGGAACCTAGTGTTAAGACACTCCGTTCCCCACTTTCTGCCGGATTCTATTGTTTTAACACTAGGTTTTATTATATCCAACAAAGTTAAAAGTTCATATAGCATATAGTTATAACGATACACACCTAACACACGATGTCTCAATACGTGCGGAAATAGGAAATCCGAGTGATTAGTTTCAAGATTCACGCTCTTTACCTCAGAAGAGTAATGAACGTTGCTTCAAGAATTCAATGAGAAATAAAATATTCCTTTTGTACTAAAATATAGCGTTTTTTTTTGTATATTTTTTAATGTAGCGGTTTTCTTATAATAAATTAACGATAGTATGAGTTATTTTTCCAGTTTCCGCTGTATTTCGAGTCTTTGCGTGTTGTGTGGCGGAACTCAACGCCGCATTTTACCTTGACACCAGAGCGAAGAAATGAAAAATATTAAATACATACAAATACATATACACTGCTGCAGGTAAGCATTCATCTACAGTTTATCAAACATTCTACAGTTGCGTGTCGCGGTGAAGAACCCGTACAATAGCGGAGTGCCACGTATCCAGATGTTCAGGATAATTTTTGAGTATGTGATGTACTGTACAGTAAGAAAATTCGACGGCAGGTAACAGATCAGACAGTTCCACAGAAAACTCCCCATAATAAAAGCGGTAGAGAACTCACAACAGGGAGACGTCTCTATGCAAGGCTAAAGTGTCAAACCTTTCACACATTGGGTTCCAACGATTCGTACGGCTCTACGTTGTATGCGATCAAATAGTTCGAGCTAATACTAGGGTGCACCAGCCCAGAGATGAGAACAATACCCCATATGAGACTGAACCTAGATCCTATACTGGAGCAATCGATATATTTGGGCTTATTCTTATTAATCAAGTACAAACGACCCGGTCGACGTTGGCCACTACAACTATACGAATCAGTTAACCCATTTCTGAAACAAACTTGCACAAACACACAGACAAATAGACAAACAGAAAAAAAATATAAATCACTGTTTTGGTTTCCATTACATTTTTAAATGCAAAAGAACCCCCCAATATTTATTTTTCTCATACCATGTACAGGTAACGACCATTTACAATTTTGTTATACAAATACATAATAAATAAAATCTAATAATGTTAATATTTATTTTGTGTTATTTTATTTTATTTAGAGGCCGGTAGTAGCGCAGAGGCACAAAGTGTGACTGTAAAATCGACTGGTTGTGGGTTCGATCCCCACTCGAGGAAGTGAAGTATTTATTTACATTTATATTTTCATTTCCTCGCTCTGGTGTCGAGGCAAAGCGCGGCGTTGAGTTCCCCCACTCAGCACGCAATGCCTCCTGAATTCGGCAGAAAGTGAAAAACAGAGTATCTTAACACTAGGTTCCCTCTGCCTACCCTGCTGTGTGCGGGATACAGCGTGAAGCTGATTTAATTATTTTTTTATTTTATTTTAAACATGGTACATTTATGCAAATGCGAACTGTGAATAATGTTCATCACTTAGTAGTTCGGTTAAATACTAAATTGCCTCCTTTTATAAATAAAACAGAGGAATAAACGAAAATAAGAAACGGAGTGTTTTAACACTGGGTTGTTAGAATGTTTTAACATCTGCCTACTCTGCTGTGTGGGGGATACAGTGTGAAGCTGATAGTAAATAAAAGTCTTATAACTTGGCTTTCCTTACAAAATGTTGGTAAATCTGATTTTTTATTGAACAATTATTATTTGTCAAAGATTCAAACTTTTACAATAACTTATAGGAACATAAAAAACGCAATAAGGTGTAAGAGGGTAGGTGTGTAAGCCATTTTCCTGCGTGTCAATATCAAAGCGATAAAATACCATTAAGACATGTGAATTCCGCTCCATATAAATATATTATGTTTCTATACATTTACAAGTGTCGCTATTTTTTGAAATATTTTTAACAGCATGTTTCAGTAATATCTAGACACCATCGTGGCACTGTGGCACGAGGGTATGACTGTAACGCAACGGTTGTAGGTTCGATCCTCACTCGGGGTAATGAATTATTAATATTTTCATAATAATTTATTAACATTTTCATTTCTTCACTCTGGCGCCAATGCCTGGCGTTGATTTCCGTCACCCAACATATTCTATACAATGCCTCGAAAAATTCTGTGGAAAAAGGGGAACGGAATGTCTTAACACTAAACCCCCTCTGTCTATCCTGCTATATGCGGGATACAGCGCGAAGCTTTTTAATATCTAAGATATTTAGATTAAATATATTTTCGATTACACTCATCTCTATATCTTATCTTTTTCTCAGTAAATTTTAAATAATTTTCTACTTCATATTTCATAGGAAACGTAGGTGATATTATTATTTCTATTTAATCAATACATTGTTTTCTATTCTTCTATCAATATTCAATTCATTCTACAAGAGCAAGGAAATTAAAAAAATAATTTTTAATTCAATCGATTCTGGGGAGTCGAACCCACGACCATGTTGTGTACAATCAGACGTTATACAATTGCGCTACGCTCGACAAGAAATACAAATATATATATATATATATATATATATATATATATATATATATATATATATATATATATATATATATATATATTTATATNGGAATTTATTTTTTTCTGAATTATATTAGGCTTTTATAGAGTAGTTAAAACTGTGGTTTCATTTAATGTGGTGCTGACACTTCCACCCTGTATATTACCCAAATATATCTATTGCTGCTGACTGTAAGTACTATCTATAGATATACCTCGTATTTTATATCTTTCATGGATGAGCATGAAGTCTTTGACCTATGGCTGCCGCTCGGAAGACTATACAAAAAAGTCCGCCCAAGGCGTTATTCGAGTAAAATGTCTTTATTAATATTATGAGGCCAGTCGTGGCGCACGGGCACAAAGTGTGACTGTAAAATTGACTAGTTGTGGGTTCAATCCCCACTCGAGGAGATAAAATATTTACTTACCTTGTCATTTCTTCACTTTGGTATCGATACAACGACAACTCCAGAACTTGGCGGAAAGTGGGGAACGGTGTGTCTTAACACTAGGTTTCGTCTGCCTATCCTGCTGTGTGTGAGATACAACGTGAAACTGAAAAAAAAATCTGTTTGATGGGTTATATTTTATTTCCTCGTTCGAAACAAAGCGCTGCATTGAGTTCCATCACTTAGCACGCAATTGTTCTCGAAAAATTGGATGGAAAGTTTTCCCTCTACCAACGTGAAACTTTTACAATTTTTATAACTAAAATACGTATTAAAAAAACAAGAATTTCAAATAAATAAAATAAGGGGCAATTATAAGTATTATAAAAGTCGTTTAAGCATTACGCTATGCAATAAATTCAAAAGCTAAGGACATTGGAAGTAAGGAAGAACGCACATTTAGTCGTAAAAATGTATAAATTTTTCCTTGTTTTCCGTCACAAGTCATAAAATGACGACAATATGTTTACGATCCATAAATCTCCAAATAAAGCGTAAAATTTCATTGTCTCTCCGCTCTCGTTTTAGCTTTCTTGTGAATGGTCGATTTGATAAATTGGATATTCGACAAATATCAAATATTATATAATAAAACTTGAAAGAAAAACACAAACATTGTGAAATTCTTAATTAATCTTAATTAATTTACCACATTACCCAAGAAGATGAGTATAATTTCAGGAAATTATATATTTTACATACTAAAATTTAAATATTAAAGAAACCATTTTAATTAACAATACCGTATAAAGCGTTTTACGACAGAAAATATGAAAAAAAATTGTGAAAAAAATGTATTTTGTATTTTTTGATTCAACTTCCAGGCCAGTTACTGCTTAGAGACCAGTCATAGCTCAAGGGTACAAGTGTTGCTATTTAAACGCGACAGGTTGTGGATTTGATTCCTACTCGAGGAAATGATATATTTAATATTTTCATTTCCTCGTTCTGGTAACGAAGCAAAACGCAGCGTTGAGTTCTATCTTTGTCAACTCAACACGCAATGCTTCCAGAATTGGTGGAAAATGGGGAGCGGAAGTATTTTAATGGGAACAGATTGTCTTAGCTATAGGTTCCCAGGCTCTCTCTGTCTATCCTGGCTACGTACGGAATACATAGGAAAACTAAAAAAAAACTTCCAATTTATATAAATATTAAATTGAAAAAAGCATATTTACACAATAATTGTTAAAACTAATTATATTACGAACAAATCTGTTATTTTATTACTTTTCTAATACCTATATAGAAACCATTGGCTATTTGAAACAATGAAACATAGAACAAACGGAGTACGCCATAACAGGGTCGTAGATGGAATGCAAATTGAACGGCAAAGTTCTCCGCCGCGGGAATAGAAAACGTCAGCAACTCGTAGAAAGGCTATTAATTATGAGAAAGGAAATTGAAACCCCAGTGGAAATGGAAAAGTAATAAAATGCAACAGTGATTGCAAGATGAGTACGGCCGAGCCCATTTCAAAGTAGGGCAATCTGTGCCACCCGCTTATATAATAAACCATCATTTACCACAAATAATGATTGTTTTGTTGCAATTTAAAATATTATGCTGTTGTTTGAGACGTTGTTGGCTGCTTTCCTGCATTTTATCTGGAAAAATATTGTAAGTTTTGGATTTGGATTGCAATTTTAAAAATTGTACACCAATATTTAGTATTTATGTTAGCAGCATTTATCTTTTGTTTTCTCACGGTCATATAACTGAATATCTAAATACAAAAACCGGTCAAATGCGAGTCGGACTAGCCCACCGATGGTTCCGTACCAATTAAAGAATTTTAGGTCATCGGGAAGTATAACTTATAATAATAAACGTTGACAAACTTAAGTTTGCACTTTTGACACATTGACATGCAATCATTTTGTATGAAATCAGTTATTACAAACTAGTTATAATAATACAAATATAAATTAATGATATTTTTTTATCTATTATATAAATTTTCACTTATTGGATTGATTCCTTTATTAATATTGCATAAACAATAGATAAATGCTCGTATCTTTTGATTGTGTTGACTTAGGCACTAGATTTTTCAGTGCTCTTCAATATTTGATATTCTATTCAGTTTGATACCTCCATACGATCTCAAGTCTTGATAAACGGAAATCCTATAAGGATACCTTTTTTTCCTTTTAAGGTACGGAAACCTAAAAAATAAAAAAAATAATAAAATATTATAATTTTCAAAACACACAGCTCACATTATAAAAATAACTCTGTACATTAAGAAATCTAAATAACTTGCCTGTAACCGAATGAGCAAACCATGAGCTACAGCCTACGCAAACCAATTTCGAATATAAAGTATGTCTAAATGACGTCACGTTTCATATTAAATAACTGGAATACAAAGGAATCGTATAACAAACGTCAGCCCGCACCTAAAGGTCAAACGGGATTTCTGGATTAAAGTTCATTTTATTATTCTTGTTTTACAATACCTCTTATTATATTATTTGTATCGGTTAAAACGTCTCTTGTCGCTATTGATATGGGTAATAATGGTGCTATTGAAAAATGACATACTTTTTATTCGCTTTTTTAGTGTAATACAATTTAATACAATTATGCGAGGAAATAAAATATTTAATATTTTCATTTTCTTCGCTCTGGCTCAAGGCAAAGCGCCGCGTTGAGTTCTGCCTCTCAACACGCAATACCTCCAGAATTCAGTGAAAAGTGGGGAAAAAAGTGTCTTAATAGGGACAGAATGTCTTAACACTAGGTTCCCAAATTCCTTCTGCATACTTTGCTAAATGCGGGATACGGTGTAAACCTAAAAATAATTATGTACGTACGTATCAGAAGCCAACAGAAAGAAATTTTAAGAAATTACAGAAATTTTAAGACAGACTTCAAGCTCAATTAATTTATACCATCCATAATATCAATAAGAAAAATATGAACTAAATAGTTTCAAAGTTAATTGGCTTGGCAATTATAGCTTATATTTTCAAAATATAAGCTATAATTGCCAAGCCAATTAAATATCATACATACTTATCTTATCAAAAAATATTTAAAAAAATTAAATCACCTTCACGCTGTATTCCGCACAGCAGTGTACGCAGAGGGAATCTTATATTGTCTTATCTCATCAAATCTACTAAATTATAAATAAAAGCTATAACAATACAAAATATATCCAAAATATAAAAATACAACATAGTAACTTATAAATCTATAAAGTGTCAGAAACAAAACACATTCAGAGCACACGTCCCGCGCCGTAACAACGTTTTCAAATTGTTTCAATAAAGGTGGGCACGCCCCGGACACGGGTGTTTAATCCAGATTTGTTAACGGGTTAAAATAATGCATGCCGCCAACATTTTTTACGGATTTTTCACTCGTATGTAGGTGTTTGTTGGCTTTGTAAGTATTAGGTAGAAATTGTTTGGGTATTATCAACTCAAAAGACGAATATGTCCACATATTAAAATTACATGAACGTAAATTGCTGTGAAATGTGAATATTTATATGTTTTTTTCTATCTTCACGCTGTATCCCGCATATAGCAGGGTAGGCAGGGATGGCATACATTTTTTGAGCTTTAAGTTCTTGTTAATATATATCTTTCGTTCCCCAACAGGAACATGTCTGTTGACACTAGGTTCCCTATGTCTACTCTGCTGTGTGCGGGATACAGTGTGAGGCTGATTGATTTAATTTTCGATTTTTTTATATCTTTCAATTACGTAATAAATTAAATATTACTTATTTGGCGTCAAGAGAGGAGTCGTTATTTGGTGTTAAGACACTCGTGGGCAACGCCGACTTTCCGCCGAACTTTTGAGGCATGCGTGTTGGATGGTACCAGAGGTATCAGAGAGAGAAATTTAAATATTAATAAACTAGCGGCTCGCCCACGGCTTCGCCCGCTTAAAATACATGATTATTGATTTAATAAGCACAATTGATTGACAACTATAATGACTTTTAATATGATTTTTTTACGACATTATCGTCAAATAATTTTTGATTGTTTTAAATAAAAAAATACGACCATTGTTGATATTTGATATTTATAAAATATACATAAAGCTAATTATTTATTACACGTATATATTTTTGTAACTTTATGTTCTTTTTACCTATATAATATACNAAATATATAATTGGACCCTAATTTAAGATGGTGGTGGATGGTGAATGGTATAAGTATTAAAAATATCTATAATATATATTAAGTTCTTTGATTTTCCCAATTATTACTCATTTTAAATGAAACTATTTTAACCGGATTAGTCGCGTATATTTAAGGCCTTCACCTTAAATATAAGCGATTAATCCGGTTAAAATAGTTGTATTTAAAATCTACAATATAGTTTTTTTCGTGCCGTCGTAGTATATTGGTACAAGCACAGTGGTATTTGATTCTCACTCTACAAAACAAAATAATTATTATAATATATTCAATTCCTCGCTTTGGAAACGAGGCAATAGCTCGTCGATAGCGCCGTTGGCAAAACATTTCCGCTCTCTACTTTCCGCAGAATTCTGAAGGCATTGCATGTTGTGTGGTGAACTGGCCTCATAACATATATATATATATATATATATATATATATATATATATATATATATATATATATATATATATATATACACTAGGTTCCCCCTGCTTACCCTGCTGTGTGCGGGATACACCGTGAAGCAGATTTTATTTTTTAAAAACACTAAAAACACACAAAATTTCAGCACAAATCCAAAGCTAAAACACGTACGACACTAAAACAAATCCTAGGAAAAACGACCTTAGCTAAAGTAGTAACGCAAACTATTCTCAGAGTAACACTTATCTAGGAGCGCACTGTGCTCCTCGAACCTGACCCAAATAAAACACCGCTATCCGACGTGGATTTGTTGGCTGAGTAAAGAATTTACTGCTCACCTCTGTCCCGGGTCGAGCGTCCGGCATGTACTAGTAATACGGTTTCACTATTATGAACGTCTCCTTACTTGACATCAAACGCGAAGGTTCCTTAATTCAGTGAGCTATTTTCGACTTATGTGTCATCTGTTTAATATTTATTATATACTAACGCCCCGCTCGCGGCTTCGCCCGCTTGAACTACGTTGTTATTAATTTAGTAATCTGCATTATTTTCTTTTTTTGATAATATTATCGTTTTTAAAAACAATATCTATATCTATATTGAATAGTCCAAAGTTTCAGCTAATACAAAAAAAAACAGTTATATATAGCAATTTCGTCAAACAACGTTGTCGGTAATTTTTTTCAACTATAATTTCTGAGATTAGCGTCAACAAAAATTTTAAAAATCACTGTATTTGGTTCTACTATATCATTAAACGCCACCATTAACATATTTTCTGACATATACTCTTATTCCCTGTACAGACACCGATCCTTTACGATTTCATTATAACCACAGATTTTGCAAAATGAATCTAAATATTATTAAGATTTATTGTGTTTTACACAATACTATTAATTATAAATACAAGGCTTTATTAAGAAACAATACTGTCAAATTGTTTTATCAAGTTTCATCGAAACATTTAAAATAATTTGAATTATAATAAAAGCTCCAAAATTAATAACAAGTTATAATGAAACGAATCGTGAATCAAAATCTAGTCATGACAATATTAAATATAATTTTAATAGAAAATAAAAATCAGTTTCAAGCTGTATTCCCACAGCAGAAGTAAGGTAGGCAAGAAGAACCTAGTGTTAAGACACTCCGTTCCTCATATTCAACCGACTTCTGGAAGCATTGTATGTTGAGTGGCAGAATTCAACGCTGAGTTTTCCTCGCCTCGACACCAAAGCGATGAAATGAAAATTAATAAATAATTCATTTCCTCGAGTGGGGATCGAACCCAAACCAGAGTGTACACACTTGTACCTCTATGCCACGACGGCCTTACACTAAATAGAAATACACAAAAAACCTAAAAACTAGGATTTTAATTATCTTTTTTCTAAAACTGTGAAACCGCTGGCTACTACTTTATTGCCGAAAAGTGAACTCAATTTAAAATGAAACACACTCGCAACAGTGAGTATTTCTGAAAAGCTCCTAACAGTTTTCAGCAAACAACATTCTATACAGGAGAGATTCCTACCCCATTTCAAAAATATCAAGGGTAGTGTTAACAACGAGTGGGGGTAGCGGCCGCAATGTGCCCCGTACATGATTTTTTATTTACTCTTTAGAGGTATACCTAACGTGACCAGACGTCCCGTTTTAAACGGGACTGTCCCATTTTTCAATGTGTGTCCCGATGTCCCGTAACCTGCTGCCGGGACGCACAAATGTCACGTTTTTCAGAATGGCATGTGAATTTTCGCAATGTGATTATCGCAGTACGCTATTTTCCAAAACACAAAAGTATTATATTATTTATTGTGTAAGTGTCAATTATACCTAAAAAACCGAAAGCGCTATCAGACGTCGAGATAAATTAAAACTGTCCCAAAAAAAACGAAGGCCATCCTAAAATGTCCCGTTTTGAGCCGACCAAAAAATGGTCACTTTGTGTATACTTGAAAAAAGCAACGGCGACCAGTAATTCACTACAACGTGACATGCAAACCGTGCCACCTGAGTAATCACATTTCGTGCTTTGTTATGGGACACTCGGACAAAAACTTGATGATTTGTTGGGAGCAAACACCGTCGCTATGTGGAGTTATACAATAGATAACTTCGCACTGCCTATGTCTTTAAAAAGAAATTTATTTGTTTTTTATATAATTTATAAAACAATAGGGGCCGTCGTTGTGGCACAAGCGTGGTGTACTGTGGCGTGTGACTGTAAACGCGATGGGTGTGGGTTTGATCCCAACTCGTGGAAATTAATTATTATCTATTTATATAGAAAATCGAAAGGTCACTCACTCATCAGGAAATCTCAGGAACTATAAGTGCTAGGAATCTCAAATTTTTAATGGCGTTGTTTATAAGACGTAAGTGCTCACCAAGACGAGAATTTGCAATATTTGACTCCTGGGGGGTTGTTTTTGGGATTGTTAGTCTGTATGAAACTTCGTTACTACAAGTGCTGGGGGTCTCAAGTTTTGTATGAACGTTATTTATAGGATGTAAGTACTAACAAAAACGGGAATTTGCAATTTAGGACTCCTTAAGGTCATTAGAACTATTATGACCTTTAATAATAATAATATAATAGTAAATCGTAATAGTTTTCCATTTATTCTCTTTGGTAACAAGGGAACGCAGTGTTCTAGCACTAGGTTCCCTATGCCTAACCAGCTTCATGCAGGATATAGCGTAAAGCTGAAAAAAAAAAACAAAAGAAAGTATTGTTTTAAAAGGTGAACATTTCATTCGATTGGAACATTTTCCATTATCGAATTACCCCGACACAGAGAAGTCAATCTATGATACTAGATTGAATGAAATGGAAATTAAAATGAAAGTAGCCGTTCGGACTTTTTATTCAATGACCCATATGACGATAAAACCTTATTGTAAGAGTGTTTTCATTTAAAACGTTCCGTCCGAGGCCAACGTGAATACAGATTGGCATTATGCCGCTAAGGATTTTAAAGCTTACTAGCAGCTGACCGTAGCTACTTTTGGATTGTTCTATTTATATCAGTTTTCATCAATTTGTTTTTAAAAAAAACCGAACAAGCGCGAGCCGGGCTTGCCCATTGAGATTTGCGTACAAAAATTGGAGGTCTCGAGCATTTTCTGAAATTCAGACTTAGCTTAGCCAGAGCCCTTTCACCTGATACCTCACATGAACTAGCTTGCAGCTTTAACACCAAATTTTGTCCTCATTTTAAGGCTTTTGGCTATTTTAGGATTTAACCACAAATGTACTACTAGTACTACCTGTAGGTGCTACCTGAGAAATTTCATAATTCTAGGTCAACCAGAAGTACCCTATTAATTTTGATCCCCTTTATAGAGTTGAAATACGCGTTTTTCGAAATCATGAGGCCACAGTTTTGAGTATATGGTTTTAATTTCAACTCGATATCTACTAGCCTTCGCCCGCGTAAATTAATGGGTAAATTATAGCCAAATTATATAATAATTTTCACAATTTGTAGTTTATGTGTTATTTTGTTGTAAAAGCTATACTACTGTAAAATTTAATCTGAATCCATTCATTAGTTATTGCGTGAGAGTGGAACAAACTTACATCCTCACAAACTTTCACATTTATTATATTAGTATATTTAATTTATTTCTTTTTCTATATAACTATTATAAGACGAATACTAGAAGTTTGATGTGAGTTAGTTACAAGAGATTGAAATTCAACGTTCCAAGATTGACACTTTTATTAGAATATGAGCTTGCATAGAGCAGAGTAGACATCCGTGGTGAATGTCATATATTGTACCATAATTATTTATAGTATACAGTGTCAGACGTTATAGACAGATATTAGAGAGAAGTTCATATATTTAATTATATAAACTGATACAGAACAAATTTATATGAAAAAAAAAATTAGATTTACTTTGATTAAACCGTTAAAAGATGCATAAATATTAATTTAATTTAAAAAAAATATATAATCATATTTTTTCGAACAAAGACATTATAAACATATAAAGCTTAGTCAATATTTTTTTTTATCTAGAACCATAAAAAATGGGTCACCATAAAGTGACTCTTGAAAGAAACATCGATCGTATTCATAAGTTTTTCTCTATTTTCCTTCGCAACTTCTAAACGAGTATTCCATGTATTTCTGAGTTCCATCCGCCGACAGCCGACACAGAGTCGTTCAGAAGCGTTGCTACTCACATCTGAAAAATGTCAGATTACGCGCCGCGGCCGCAAACGGAAACTTTTATCCTTTATCGTCTTTATATCCTCTAAAACAGAGTCACAAGTGTGTGACTTGAAACGCGACTAATTGTAAGTTCGATCTCAACTGGAGAAATTTAAATATTTATTTAAATTTATATTTTTATTTCCTCGCTCTGGTGACGAGGCAAAGCGCGGCGTTGAGTTCCGCCACTCAACACGCAATGTATCTAGAATTCGGCGGAAAATAAACAACAGAGTGTCTTAACACTAGGTTCCATCTGCTTTCCCTGCTGTGTGCGAAATACAATGTAAAGCTGATATAATATAATATCACCTAAAAGTTGTGTCTAAGTAAATAACTTTAAAATTAAGCAACATTTCCGCAACTCGCAAATCTGCACGAAGCAAACGCGTATCGCGACACGCATACTAAATGAACCAGACGTCAATTATTGCTTTTTACAAAGTTGGTTAACGAGCTATTTCATTTTCTTAGTGAACAACCAAATATTTTGAGAAAAAAATATGTTTCATAAATTTTTTTATTTTCTTCTCCACTTTCGTAGAAAGTGGGGAACGGAGTGTCTTAATACTAGGTTCCCTCTGCCCACCGTGCTATATGCGGGATACAGCGTGAAGCGTGATTTTATTTTATATTTTTCAAATTATATTTGCGTAAATAAGCACAATCTAGCGGTTATCTGAAAAAGAAAACATTAAAAATATAACCAAAAGGTACTTTTATGCTCGACGTGTATGCAAAAGGGATATAATTTGTACATAAAAGCGGTAAAAAGACTTTTATAATACGTGGTAGGGTCATTACACGGTCGTTGAGTTCACAGCACTCGCAAAAACAACCTCGATATGAGACGCACTGTACTTTGTGCCGATTATATGTATATTATATTAACTTGCAAAGAGATATGAAACCTAATAAACATATTTCATTATTATTTAGTTAAAACTATACTAATAGAATATTATAAATGTTATTTTTTTGTAAGTACACTTTACCACACATATAGCAGGGTAGGCAGAGGGAAGCTGGTGCTAAGACACTCCGTTCCCCATTTTCCGCCGTATATATATAGATTTTCTTAATAAAAGTTTTTTTTTTGTATATTTTTGCTAGGAAATAACAGTAGCAGTGAAAAATGTGGTTATAACTAATGAAACCAACACTTACTTTGCAATGAAACACATCACTTCACCCGTTAATAGGTCATTTGCATGCATATGAGTATATGAAATATTGAAAAATCTACACCAATCCGTCTCTGTCGCCATCCCTCGTTCTCTAACTTGTATTAATGGCCAGCATAATTAAAGTAATTAACACCAGGTGTGCTTTTCAGCCTCACCCAGCGAACTAACAGCGTTTGTGCGTATAATACGAGACGTACTAGAAAAATGGGAAAAAATCTTAATATACTACGCTTTCAAATGAGCTTCGTTAAAGAAACTTTTAGCTTATTCACAGACAACATTAAAGGTTGATTCCTACGTTTTAGGTACGTATAGGGTGTTATTTAGGGGTAACTTTAATTATTTAGAGCGCCTAATACGGTTTAGTGGATTTTAGTTACATGTTGCCCACATGTTTCTGGTTGCATGAAAATGCTAGATGATTTAAGCTTATATTTTATTAAGTTTCTGTTATGTATTTTATTATGTTATCTTTAATACCTGGCCGGTAAAATTTTGAACAACTATAGTAAGAGATAGTAAAATTAGAACCGATTATTAAAGTAATTGGTAAATCAAAATTAAATCAGCTTCACGCTGTATCTCGCACACAGCAGGGTAAGAGGGAACCTAGCGTTGAGATACTCCGTTCCCCACTTTCTGCCAAGTTCTGGTGGCATTGCGTGCTGAGTGGCGGAACTCAACGCCGCACTTTTGCGTCGATAAAAGAGCAAAGAAATGAAAATATAAACGTATTTAAATATTTCATCTCCTCGAGTGGGGATCGAACCCACAACCAGTTGACTTTAAAGTCACACTTTGTGCCCCTGCGCCACGACTGGTCTCAAAGTCATTGGAAAAATTAAATCAATATTTTTATTTTATTAAAATGAGTCATTTTCATCATTTTAAAATGAGGAATTGACCCTTATAGCCATATAAGATTCCATAAATTGAACGTGCATATTTTAAGTTAATTAATAAGGTACAATAATAATTTACTATAAAACTGGACTTACAAGCACATACAAATATTCAATCACAATGACGTAAAAATAACGTCAGCAAAAAAAAATATAACAAATAATAAATAAATAATACAATTTAATGTGATATTTAATGAGTGACAAGTAACAATTATAATTACACTTATTTGTATGAGTTTCTAAGTTCAGTTTAAGAGTATACGGTCTCCATTAGATATATATTGTTACCAAATCTTAAACTAACTTAAAATGAAAATAAATAAATTTCAGGGTAGGTAGAGGGAACCTAGTGTTAAAACACTCCGTTCCCCACTTTCTGCCGAATTCTGGAGGCATTACGTGTTGAGTGGCAGAACTAAACGCCGCGTTTTGCCTCGACACCAGAACCAAGAAATGGAAATATAAATTTAAGTAAATATTTCATTTCCTCGAGTGGGAATCGAACCCACAACCAGTCGGTTTTACAGTCACACTTTGTGCCCCTGCGCCACGACTGGCCTCTTAAACTTACTTATCAGCTTCACGCTGTATCCCGCACACAGCAGGGTAGGCAGAGGGAACCTAGTGTTAAGACACTCCGTTCCCCACTTTCTGCCGAATTCTGGAGGCATTGCGTGTTGAGTGGCAGAACTCAACGCCGCGCTTAACCTCGACACCAGAGCGAAGAAATGGAAATATAAATTTAAGTAAATATTTCATCTCCTCGAGTGGGGATCGAACCCACAACCAGTCGATTTTGCAGTCACACCTCGTGCCGCTGCGCCACGACCGGCCTCAACTTAAACTTACTTAAAACCAAAAAATGCTATAATCTGTGAATAGTACTTTATATCTAGTATAAAATACCGATTTAATTTTTCATCCTCTCCAGCTAAACATTTCTTGTATATTAATGTTTATGAAGGTTTGTAAAAAAAACCACCAAGATAGTAGCTACTTTAATAGTTCTTCTAATTATTATTAATAGTGTAAAAGAACTCAAGTAAAGAAAAAGAAATATATTAAGTAAATGAAAGTTTCCTTTTCATAGACCACAGCAAAGATCGCATTTAAAAAAATACCACATCACACAGAAGTGATTAAAATCACAGCAACTACTTAGACTCTAATCATATTATCTAACAATCTATCAGTATATTAATCAATTTTGCCTTACCCTATATAACTAAGGACTTGGGCCCTCTGAGATTCATTTTGATTATGCCAGATTAAGGTCTAAGACCCGTGAGATACAGCACATGGGGTCCCACTAACCGGCGATCAAATAGGACCTTGTTGGATTATATATAGCTTTACCTCAATAAAAACTGGGTACAATTTACGTAATCTGATAATGGCGCAATGTCACAAATAAAATAATAAATCAGTTTCACGCTATATCCCTCACACAGCAGAGGAAATAGGAGTAGGCAGAAGGAACGTGTTAAGACACTCCATCCCCCGTTTCTCGCCGAGCGTATTGAGTGGCGGAACTCAACGCCGCGCTTTACCTTGATGTCAGAGCGAAGAAATGAAAATATAAATTTAAATTAATATTTCATATCCCTATCCCTATTTATTTAAATTTATATTTCCATTTCTTCGCTCTGGTGTCGAGGCTAAGCGCGGCGTTGAGTTCTGCCACTCAACACGCAATGCCTCCAGAATTCCGCTGAAAATGGGGAACGGAGTGTCTTAACACTGGGTTCCCTCTGCCTACCCTGCTGTGTGCGGGATACAGCGTGAAGCTGATTTTATTTTTATTTCATATCCCCGAGTAGGGATCGAACGGCTGGCCTTAATATCACAGGATCTGAGGAATATTGTAAAATAGCAATGAGTAAATTCTTTTAAATATTACCATTATTGTGTCACATTAATAAAAAGATATTCATTTATGTTTCATAAAATAAAATTCAACGAAGTAAATTGTGTTATTTTAGGAATTTAGCACTTTTAATAAAGAATTTATAAAACTTTTAAGTTGCCTTGCGGAACTAAAGTTACGATCACTTCCATACAAATGTTAAAAAACAATATTAATTTTACTAAAAAAAAATATTTTCATTTTACTATTTCGCTGTGTATTTTTTTCATTATCTAAATTAAGTTGAGGCCGTCATGGCGAGCAACATAACGGTTGTAGATTCGATTCCCATTCGAGGAATGAATTATTATTTATTAAAGTAGGGAACGGAGTGTCTTACTACTAAGGTTTTAACAATTAACTTTAATGAACTCATACAATGATACTGATTGCATTGTGAACTCAGTTTTCCGTATTTAATTTACAGAGTTATTTGGCAAATATTACATTCACAATCCAAATAGTTAAGTATAAGTAAATGAATTATAAAAGAACAAATTTTGATTTTGAGGCCGGTCGTGGCGCAGCGGCACGAGGTGTGGCTGCAAAATCGACTGGTTGTGGGTTCGATCCCCACTCGAGGAGATGAAATATTTACTTAAATTTATATTTCCATTTTCTTCGCTCTAGTGTCGAGGTTAAGCGCGGCGTTGAGTTCTGCCACTCAACACGCAATGCCTCCAGAATTCGGCAGAAAGTGGGGAACGGAGTGTCTTAACACTAGGTTCCCTCTGCCTACCCTGCTGTGTGCGGGATACAGCGTGAAGCTAATTTAATTTAATTTTTTTTAAATTTTGATAATTTATATCTGAACAATAACATAACAGTTTTAGGTGTACTTAAAATTAAATAAGTTATTTAAGCTTTTGTCACATTACAAAACTGCAAGAGATATTCTCGTGACCCATTTTATGTTAACATTTATATTCTACATTTTTGCCAGCTAGTAGGAAAACCCACTTAGGCTCGCCGTCTACGGCACGTACACGTACGGATGCGCTACAGCGCTACACACTATTCTCTTTTATTCTTTATTTTTTTGGGTTAAACTATTGTTATTGAAATCTCGCTACAAATATTCATCCGTGTTTTGTTCTAGAGGTACTATTATTTAGATGATAAAAAGTACGGATCCATTGTGTATTTTTTTAATTTTTTATATTGCGTGAAAAAATGTAAAATTATAATACATTTTTTACATATTTTTCGTTTCATGCTGTAAGCTTAATAATAAGTAATTTTAAGTCAATTTTTGAGGCCAGTCGTGGCGCAGGGGCACAAAGTGTGACTGTAAAACCGACTAGTTGTGGGTTCGATCCCCACTCGAGATGAGAGCCATGGGTGTAGGAATCAGGGGGCCGAATGGACCATGCCCACCTCAGAATAGTCTCGTGCCCACCCCAAAAATTTTGTTAACAAAAAAGTCCAGGGCAAACTAAGAAAATATCTCTAGATACGTCGATCGTAGTAATTTACAAAATCACTTAAACAAAATACTTCCTATCCATATTTACATATAACTGGTAAATTATAATATATTAATAGTAAACATAGCCATTAGCTTCTAAATTCAACACTTTATGTCTAATAGTAGTTGGTTTCTCTAAATTACATACACTGTGCTCATAATTGTAACACATCTCTATGTAACTATGACGTACGTGTTCGTGTTCGTACATTATGAATACGGCACTTAAAACATTTGAACTAATATCACTTGCTGGTTGCTGTATCAAGATGGAAGTGGAAGTGGTCCATTAAGAACTCGTGTAGTTTAAGCGATATAGAAATAATATATGAAATTTGAGTTTAATCTTTAATTCTTAAATATTATTGTTATATACATATTTTACAAAGCTTACGATTATTACAATATATTAGTCTACATTTTAGTAAGCTTTTGTTTTTTTTATATTATAAGAATACAATAAATATATTTTTCTTTTTTTTTTGTTATTTGATAGAAAATATAGCATAAATATTTTAACCAATCAACACGTAACATTGCATTTTAATTACTTTTATTTATAATTTCTAATATAGAAAGCGTTTCACTGTACAAACTACATTTCGTAAAAGTTATTTTTATTTTAAAATATCAATACCAGTTGGCTAGATTATAAAGTGTAATGTCGGACTCTCTTGTGAAATTATATAAAAAATCGAATGTATTAAGAATTGAATTTAATTCTTTTATTTGTCACCATCAGACAAAACACGGCGTTGGGCCCCGCTATGACCACAAAATATATCTAAATATTAATAAAATATATTCCAAATTGTACGGAAGACATGTATTATTAATAAATTAAATACTTATCCAGAATTTATGTTATAAGATAACCAAATAAATTAGGTTCACGCTGTATCCCGGATACATTGCCCACTTTCCGCCGAATTCTATAGTCATTGCGTGTTGAGTGGCGGAACTCAACGCCGCGCTTTGCCTCGACTCCAGAGCAAAGAAATGGAAATATAAATTTAAATAAATATTTTATCTCCTCGAATGGGGATCGAAACCACAACCAGTCGATTTTCAGACACACTTTGTGCCCCTGCGCCACGACTGGCCTCATATCTATTCTTCCTGTCCTGTGCCATATTTATAACTTTTCCCTTTCCTGTGACGAATTCCCTGATGTTTGGCGTCACGCAGTTGTGATCCCTATTCCTAAAGTACCCAACCCAGCATCCTTCTCAAACTATCGTCCTATATCCATACTGCCTTTTCTATCTAAAGTTCTTGAACGCATTGTACACGAGCAAATCTATCTTTTCCTACACAACAATAACATACTGTCTCCTTTCCAATCTGGTTTCCGTCCTGGGCATAGCACAGTTACCGCTCTTAATAAAGTCTGTGACGACATTAGATACGGTTTTGAACACCAGCAAGTGACTTTACTTGTTCTGCTAGATTTTTCTAATGCATTTAACACAGTTGACTTCGATGTTCTATTGGCAATTTTAAGATCTATTAACTTTTCCTCGAAAGCTACTGAATGGTTTTCCTCTTACCTTCACGGACGCAGACAAAGCATCAAGCTTGACGGAAAAGCTTCATCAATATGCTGTATCAACGCTGGCGTCCCACAAGGTAGTGTACTATCACCGTTACTCTTTTCCATTTTCATTAACACTCTCACTCAACATATATCGTCATCGTACCACCTTTACGCCGATGACTTGCAAATTTACACAACTGCAGCGATAAGTGACATACCAAATGCAATTAATAAAATTAATTCGGACCTACAAATTATTAGTTCTTGGAGCAAATCGTTTGGACTGTCTATCAATCCCAACAAGTCTCAGGTGTGTATATTTGGGAGCTCTAAACAACTGGCTAAATTACGTACTCCTTTACCCTCAATTTTTTATGATAATGTTTGCTTGGAGGTTAGTGAGAGTGTTAAGAATCTGGGAATCAGGATGGATGGTACTTTTTGCTGGTCACCTCACGTATCGGAGCTTAGTCGTAAGGTTTTTTCTACTATAGGTAGATTGAGAAGATGGAAGAACGTCTTACCAATAAAGACTAAAATCTCTCTGGCCCACGCTCTCCTTCTGCCTATCTTAGACTATGCTGATTCATGCTACTTAGATCTGTCCCAGCAACTACTGAACAAACTCGAGCGTTTGCAAAATCTTATAATTAGATTTATTTTTGGGTTAAGAAAACATGACCATGTGTCGCAGTATCGTAGTCAACTTAAATGGTTGCCAATAGAATATAGACGTAATTTGCATGCCCTCACTCTCCTTTATGCCATCCTTTCCAAACCTGTTACACCATCTTACCTCAAAAACCGCTTTAAGTTTCTGGGGTCAGACACCCTACATTCCCAAAACCTCCGTTCCCGCCATAACTATATCCTCGAAATTCCATTATGCCGCACGAAATGCTATAGTGACTCTTTTACTGTTAAAACAGTAAAACTATGGAATGAGCTGCCATTGGAAGTAAGACGTTCCCAGTCGACTGGGATTTTTAAACGACGTCTTAAACAGTACTATCTTAAAGTTAATTCATAAAAGGACAATATGATAAGTGTATATGTATTTATTTTTAACTGTTGTATTTATGTATGTATGTATGTATGTATGTATGTATGAATATATTTATGTATATATTTATGTATGTATGTTTGTTTGTATAGTTGTATGTTTAAAACAATTTTGTATTCACTATATATTGATTTATGTATTTCTTAGTACTTTTTGCACCTTTCTGCTTTCTTTTATAAATCTAATTCTTACTTTTTTGTTTTGGTTGCCTGTAAGAGATCGCTTTTAGTGATAAGGCCGCCATTGCACACTTGTTATTCGTTGTTATAATGTATTGTATTTTATTCTTCTTCTTATTTGTGCAATAAAGTATTATATTATTATATTATTATTATTATCTATATATATAAAAGGACATGTACCTGACTGACTGAGGTAAGCCGCACGCACAGCCGTAACCGCTGATGGTGGAAACGTGAAATTTGGACAGATACTTATTTTCATAATCTGAACATCCACTAAGAAGGGATTTTAAAAAATTTTAACCCTAAAGGGATGAAATAGGGGTTGAAAGTTTGTATGGAAGAAAAAATGAAATCGGCACCGATTTTTATAAATTTAATTAAATATTATTTAATTTAATTCGGCCTCTTAAAAATATTTCATTGCACTCGTGTTTTATGGTTTTTTAGAATTCACCCCCTAAGGGTTCAAATAAGGGATTAAAAGTTTGTATGGAAAAATCTTTTAATCACCACCGATTTTTATAAAAAATTAAATTCAGATTGTTAAAAATATTTTATTGAACACGTGTTTCGTAGTTTTTTTAGAATTCACCCCTAAGGGTGCAAATAACCGGGCGAAGCTGCGTGCGCCCACTAGTTTATAATATATTTAAATGGTCAGTTTGTAGTTTATATATTGTCTTTTCTATATACATGCATATATCTATGAACAAGGCATCAATTAGTGTTAATACCGAATACACCATCATTCTACAACATCGATCCAGCCAATTAACCTATCGTCCGGCAGAACTGAATCAGTTATTTCACGTCGCCTCTGGCTGTAGCGTAGCGGGAGAGTCAAACAATAGACACACACACACTAGTACTTAATTGTTATTGTGGATAACAAAGCATACTATTAACAATTTTATGAATTAATATGGCGAATATTAATTTAATAGATAAAAGTTTTTTTTTTTTTCAATAAAACGTCATCCTTTAGCAAGATGGCAAACGTCATACGTCATATTCATCAACTGTCAAAAAAATATTTTTTTTGCTTTACGCTATTAGGAGAGGAGTGGAGTGTCTTTTCGCTAGGCTCTCTCTATATATCATACTAAATGCGGGATACAGCGTGAAGCTGGAAAAAAAGTGTTAAACACTCATAATATCTATACGCAATATTCAAACAATAGCATGTAACACATTTTAGGCTAAACGAGCTAATTGGCTAGGGTTATTACTAATTCATCTGTTTATGTATATATTAATAAATCCTCTAATCGTTTGGCCTAATAGCGATTTAATGAAATAACAATATAAATAACCATATTAGCTTTTACGACAAAATTATTTTGACAGCGCAAGTGAAATTATATTTAACCGAACTCGAAGGTTCTGGTTTCAAATTCTAGTAGCTACTCAGTATCAGTGGCGTAGTGTGGACTTATATGGACGTGGGCGAGAGACGTAGTATTAGCGAGGTCCTTATTGTAAATCTATTTTACTAAAGATATTTTGACACCCCTCGCCATCGTGATAGTGAGGACGAGTGGTGTCAAATCTTGCACAGTGACAAAATATTCAAAAGCATGTAGGTCTGGAAAAAGCTTTTATTTTTTATAATTACTATTATATATTCTTCGGCTTTTGGCCTTACCTAATTCCTATACTGATAGTGATTTGTAATCTAGTTTTGCGATAAATCTTCTGCGATAGAGCATTGGTATGAAGAATGTGACCAATGTGTTTAGGTTTTTATTAATCGATGAATATAACGCCACGATTGTAGGTTCGATTTCTTTTCGAGAAAATGAATTACTACTTAACAACTTTGTAATTTCTTCGATTGATTGATGTTGAGTTTCGCCACTCAACACGCAATGCCTTGATAATTTCAGCGGAAATTGAGGAGCTGACTGCCTTAACACTAGGTTCCCTCTGCCTGTCGGATGCGGGATACAGGGTGCAGCTGAAAAAAAAAAAAAACGAAAAACCTTTGTTGTATTTGGTTAGAAGTAATTTGACATTAGGTTAGAACTTCCATGTTCCATGTTCAACCTCCATGCAATATCTGCACATAGCCGGAAAGTAGAGAAGAAAAATCGTCTTATAATAGGTGACATTTGTGAGTAAATTTCACTCACTATAACGGGCTAACTAATAAATTGTTTGAACATTTTTTTGTTTCTTTTAAGAAATTTTCTTGAACTCAAAATAGTACAACCATCAATACTAATATTGCCATTTTAATAGTTAAGGCGTTTAAGCTTGAAATTAAAATACTCTTAGTACAACTAACACTTAATTTGTTCTTAGTACAACTAACACTTAATTTGTTGGAAACTTGAATCAGCTTCATGCTGTATCACGCACATAGCACCCTGCTGTGTGCGGGATACAGACAGAGGGAACGTAATGATAAGACACTCCGTTCTCTACTTTCCGTCAAATTTTTCGAGGCATTGCGTGTTAAGTGGCGGAATTCAACGCCTTGCAACGCTTTTGCCTTCGTGCCAGAGCAAAGAAATGAAACTCGAATAATGTAAGTAATTGTGTGGCCATGGGCGTAAGAAGGGGTGGAGCTAAATGGACCAGGCCCAGCCCAGAATAAGATACGCTAATATATAAATGATATGAACCAATTGCACATCGAAAATTATTTATTAGATTGATAGAGTAAATGTAATAACATTAAGCAATACACAAAAAATAAACTAAGTAGCACACAAAAAGAAAACGCCAAAATCATTTGTAGGGTGCTCAACCAATAAAACAATGCTTGGTTTCCCTTTACTGGAGAATCGATATCTAAATACAGCCGTCAGACGTTTGAAAAATGAATGAAGCTATCTGTAGAGAGGGAAATAATTGAGAGGAGGTACAATCGAGATATGATGGATCTCACACCTTCGCCCTATCAAATAACTCTTCAAAGGGTAAATCTATATTTAAGTGCTCCAACTTCTCACTTGTAATTACATTTTTATGTTGTCGAGGGCCCGCAGTTCGAACTAATGCCTCTTACAAACGCGAATATAATAGAGACGGGACTTCGGTTCTTGATATCTTTTTAGAATTCAAACAAGTTGAGTAGTATTCTTTGAGACGTTTTTTTTTGCTTTCTCAATTGATTTTTATATAGATTTGATAAGATCTGATTTTTTTAAGATTTTGAAAGATAATTAAATATATAAAATAAATTATAAAAAATAATAATGGTTTAATAGCTGTCCATTTTTTTTTTCAACTCCACATTGTACCCACATATGGCAAGATAAGCGGAGAGAATCTAATTTCAGAACACTCTGTTCCTTATTTTCCGCTAGAAACCACAGTAGCTCGGAAAGTGAACAAACTCAACGCCGCACTTTATCTTACCAGATGGAGAAAATAAAAAAAATCTTTTTCCCAGTAGTATATTGAACTCATACCTTTTTAGCTTCACTCTGTATTCCGCATATTCGAGAATAAAAACCTTAAGGCATCGCGTGTCGAGTTGTAGAACTCAACGCCGCGCTTTCCCTCTTAACCACAGCAACGAAATAAAAATATTAAATTATTCATTTCTCCGAGTGGAAATTGAACCTACATCTGTCGCGTTTACACTCCCACGTATGTGCCACTGCGCCACGACAGCCTCAGTTAATAATTATAATACAATAGTACAATTGTTTCATGTTTAAAAAACCACGATATTAATATTACGTAATCGGTCTCACATAACAAAGGCTGTTAACGTTATTGACATTCAATAATAAAGGTGTAAGTGTAACAAAACAGCTGTAATAAAGCACGGTAATCTATGCAGGGCTTTGTGCCATTTCTCAGGGCTATCAAGACTAAAATTATCTAGAATATATAAATAAATCAAATAAATCAATCAGCTTCACTCTGTATTTCGCACACAGCAGGGTAGGCAGAGGGAACCTAGTGTTAAGACACTCCGTTCCCCACTTTCTGCCGAATTCCGGAGGCATTCCGTGTTGAGTGGCAGAACTCAACGCCGCGCTTGTCCTCGACACCAGAGCGAAGAAATGGAAATATAAATTTAAGTAAATATTTCATCTCCTCGAGTGGGGATTGAACCGACAATCAGTCGATTTACAGTCACACTTTGGGCCCCTGCGCAACGACTGGCCTCGCGAAGAATGTATAGATAATTAATAATTTACTAATGTACATCCCTTTAATTTTCTAATAATAATATAATTTTAAAAACAATGTCTATATTTATATTGAAAAGTAAAGTTTCAGCCAAACCAACATAACTATCTTGTCGAACAATTTTTTTTCCATTAAAATGGTATAAACTTGTTTATTTATAAACCGAAATGGAGCAAACACATACACAATAAATACAATCAAATTCAAACTGTTTATGAGATTAGCGTGATAAAACGTAACTACAAAGAGATAAAAAAAAAAAAAAAAAAAAAAAAAAAAAATAAAAATCTTACATAAATTTTGTAATTTTATATTGGTATGCTAATGACTGAAAAAAACAATAAATATATTTTTAAGACACTCCGTTCCCCACTTTCTGCCGAATTCTGAAGGCATTGCAGTGGCAGAACTCAACGCCACACTTTGCCTCGACACCAGAGCGAAGAAATAGAAATATAAATTTAAGTAAATATTTCATCTCCTCGAGTGGAGATCGTACCCACAACCAAACTGGCCTCAATTGATTTTTATTCTTATTTTTTTTATATATTTTTTAAGGTTTTTAAAAGCATGACATCCCTACGAAGAAACCTTACTCGCACTTGTCGCGCCATGATGGCGGCTGAACGTAATTTTATCTGCTTACACAATTTTTTTTTATTATTTTATTAATTACTTACAATAATAACTTTAAAAAACGATAATCTATTATATTAGATTCTCTGAAGACTTTGAAAATAATTAAAAATATTTATTAATAGAAAAGCAAAGAACAAAAGAATGAATTGTAATAAGTGATATAATCTGTGACAACAAGTTGTAGTTGTTTGTTCCCATGGAATTTGTGGTTTAAGTTCACGGAGTTCTAGAACTCGGAGTAATTCAATATAATATATTAACAAATCGATATGTAACCAGTATGTGTGGGATACAGCATGAAAGTTTTTTTTTAAATATTAAAGTTAAAATATACCATATATTTTATTACTCACACTGCAGGGTAGGCAGAGGGAACCTACTGTTAAGACACTCCGTTCCCCACTTTCTGCCGAATTCTGGAGGCATTGCGTATTGAGTGACAGAACTCAACCTCGCGCTTTGCCTCGACACCAGAGCAAAGAAATGGAAATATAAATTTAAGTAAATATGTCATCTCCTCGAGTGGGGATCGAACCCACAACCAGTCAGTTTTACAGTCACACTTTGTGCCGCTGCGCCACGACTGGCCTCAACTTTAATATTAGGTACTCTTAAATTCTTAAACGAAATGTTTCCACAAAATCTTGCCATTTAAAATGATCTTTCAAATTACTTGTAAAAAATAGAATTAATTCAATAAGAGAGCACCCAGTTTTTTCTGGTAAAAGTAATACTTTATATTTTTATAACGCGGGTTAGCGCAAATAATCAAAATTTAGTTTTGCACGGAACACCTGTGAAGAAATAATTATTTTCTTCCATATTCATGACTTAATGAATATTAAACGCCTGGTAAAAATAAATAGCTCTTTAGCTTTTTGCTATTATTGCTTCATAAAATAATAATGATAATATTAATTTTCTTTATCCTATTCTTAGTATCCTATATCTGTGGGTAAAATGTATTTTTATATTAACTCAAAATAATAATTAATTAATTTCGCTTAATGTTGTTATAGACTTACAACAACAACGGCTTTTTTTTTAAGTAATAATAATTTTATCCCTTCACAGTAAATATCAAATTATTTTTTTATTCTTTAGTCGTAGCGTAGGAGCAGAAGCATGAGACTAAACCCAATTCTATACCCAATTGAACAAATGATATATTTAATATTTTCATTTTCTTGCTCTGTTTACTCAATGTTGTGTTTTGCCTCGTTCCAATCAACACACAATGCTTTCAGAATTCGGGGAGAAGTGAGGAACGGAGTGTTTTAAAACTAGGTTTTTGTACGTATGGTAGAGTCACGTCGCCAGCAATGGCAACACGCATGGGCAGCCTCGACCGAATCATTACCACCCCCGGCATTTAAAACCGGCGTTAAGTAGTGGCTTTATGCTACTGCGTTTTGCATCAGGTAATGCCGGGCTCCGGCGCCCAACCCACCTTAAAGGCTGGCAACGCACCTGTAGCTCGTCTGGTGTTGCACGTGGTCGTGGGCGGCGGTGATCATTTACTATCAGGTGACCCGAACGCTCGTTTGCCTTGTCTTTTCCATAAAAAAAGGCTCCCAAGCTCTTTCTGCTTACCCTGCTATGTACAGGTTACATATACATAGCAGCTATGTACATGCTATGTGGTTTAAAGGTAATATAGTAAATATAACCTTTACACACTTTGGAATTTTTGGTAATAAACCATAACGACTTAAGAATATGGATCTATGTATACAAGAAGTAAATCATTTATACAAGTTTAGACTTTTTAACTATCATAAAAATTATATAAAACGAACAATTTATATACAATTAAAATTAGTTTAAACTTCCATCGGTCAGCTGGACTTAATTAAAATAGTTAAATAGTATTACATTTCAATGGGCCAAAGGGACAGTTAAGTAATGATTACTATGTACAGTGCGGTTATTGTTTTGTAGGAAATTAGTGACGGTCGGCCGCCTGGGAATAGTTTCCAGTCTGGAGAATTCTGTTGGAGTGGTTCTAAGCTCGTATTACATATATATTCCACAATGTTTAAATACTTAGTATCGGAGAGTAGAGAGATAGCAGCTTGGTAGGAGGCAAGATATTAAATAGATAAGTTTACTTAGTTAAATACACTTGTAAAGTAAATGATGACGGAGAACTGTGATCTTTGAATATCAGTTATATGTTTATATATTTTTTAGGCTTACACTGTATCCCGTACATGGCAGGGAAGGTAGAGGGAACCTGAGAACATTGTGTTAAAACACTCCGTGCCCATTAGACACTTCCGTTTTCCACTTTCCATCGAACGCTGCTTGCGTGTTAATTGGCGGAACTCAACGCCGCGCTTTGCCTGGTTACCAGAGCACACTATCACTTTTACGACGATCTCTACAGTTAAATAGGTTCATAATAAACACTTAGAAAAATATGTTATTTTCTGCAAATTAGTATAATCGAGTATTTGAAACCAATAATTTATTATCAAAGTTTCGTATTTAGTACTAACTCAAGCATTAAATTACATTTATATTCATAAAACAATATTATTTTATTATACTATCTAATAAATCTTTTACGACCTCAAGTGAGATAAACACACATAATACAGCAAGATAAGACTAATTCAAGACAATACGTCCCAATTCAAGACAATTCAAGACTTCACGGAACTCCACGCCGCACTTTGTCTTACTCGCAAAAAATTGTCTTATTCTCCTCTCTCCTCTATTGATATTCTTATACATTTCGGTTCACATTTTTTTTATAATTAAAAAGACAATACACTATCTTCGTCAACAACGCCGTGAATAGAAACATTTTAATTATGCACATGATATATTACATTTAAACTGAACTTTGTACTTTTTAATCAGATAGCTACGCACGCACTCCACATTGTTTATTGAGGGTTCATTGAAACTAAGAGAATATAATTAATTAAAGCAAAAATATTATTCATTTTTATAATTAAAAGCACAATATCTTCCACACATATCTATATAAAAAAAATTATTATGATCTATTTTTAAAACCTTTCAATACTATCTTACTACAATATTATTTAATATATTAATGAAATGAGTATACAAACAAAACGCAATCAATACTTAAAACAAAACATTAAACAAAAGCCGGCTACGTCCGTTCCGTACATAATAAGAACGAAGTACATTTCACACAGGAATCGGGGTCACGTTCAATGACGTCGTACTCAGTCAGTCAGTCACAGAATATTTTAGTGTGTTACGACACCACCACGCCGTCAGCGGAACGCTTACCTCATACCTACCTATTATTAGTTGGACACCAACTTCCATCAATACCCTAGTAACCACGGAGCCGCGCTACCAACCGAACGTACGAAATGGCTAAACTCACGAACTTCCTATATTATTTCCTCGCGCACACGCTCGCAGTGCAATCGTATAAAATACTCGGTATATTTCCCTCTTTAGATCGTAACAATTACTTAACGTACCGGGATCTGTTCCGGGAGCTGGCGAATCGGAACCACGATGTGACTCTTATCAGCCATTTCGAGCTGCCAGACCCTCCTGTCACACATCGGAGTATATTACTGAGTGAAAATAAACAAGTTTACAAAAGAGCATCTTTCGAATCGATTATAGTGAACGAAGTTTCGCGTGTGCCGTTCGAGACGTTAGTGGCCACTAAAGCAGGCAACGACGACTGCAAGATTCTGATGAATAACAACCAGGTGTTACACATGATAAGAACTCGACCTAGATTCGATGTGATAATTGTGGAGTCCTATAATAGTGATTGTGCGCTCGCTTTGGCGGCAAATTTGAGTGCGCCGTATATTTCTTTCAATCCACAGACAACACAGCCCTGGCATTACAATAGGTTAGGTATCAATTTCAATTCCGCATACGTTCCGCATTCTCTACTTCCGTATGGAAAGCGGCCATGGTTCTTCGATCGGGTGAAAAGTTTCGTATTGTATTACGTTTCTAATTGGGTGTACTATATAGGATCGCAAGTGACTGACCATGTTTACTTGTATAAATATTTGGGAGACGATCTGGCTACTCTGGAGAGTATAGCGTCGAACGCTAGCTTGGTGTTTGTGAACACGCACAAATCGGTTTTCGGAAGCGTTGTGCGCGCTGATAATGTTGTGGATATTGGTGGAATACACATAAGACCCCCGAAGGTCATACCCACGGTGAGTTAAACACATGTTAAACATGAAAAATTATGGATATAATAATAATATTTATTATTGCTATAACTGTCATCTGTCATTTTAATAAACGGATATTAAAATAAACACAATAGAGGTATGTAATTGAATAGATACAGAATGTTCATTTAATTATATGTTCTTGTGCAACATGATATTTTCCTAATAAATATTATTGATCACTAAATATTTGAAGTAACCGTTTCAGCGTTTATTGATTATTTCTTTTTTTGAAATGTTCAAGGGGTCCTTCTATACTGTTCGAAGCTTAGTTGTTTGCAGAAAAGCTGCATATCAGGACAGAGGAAGCTTAGTGTTAAGACACTCCGTTCCCCACTTTTAACCGAAGCTTAGAGGCATTGCGTGCTGAATGGCGGAAATCAACGCCGCGCTTTGCCTCGATATTCTGATATATATTTTTTTTGTCTTGCCTCGATACTCTGGCGAAGAAATGAAAGTATTAAATATTTAATTTCCTCGAGTGGGAATCGAGCCTACAACTTGTCGCGTTTACAATCACATTGTTGTGCCACTGCGCCACGACGGCCTCATATAATAGTAGGTATATGTAAATATTGTAGACTTGGTAAGTACATGTGTGTGACATACCTACATGTATATAGTAAATGGACTTTGAAACATATTTTTTGAGAGTATATGGATAATTAATTATTCTTAATTACAGAGAGACTCTTTTAGTATCTTAAACATAACTACTTTATGATAAATTTTAAAATTAATAAAAAAAAAACGACATTGTGAATACATTCGAAAGTGTTTGATTGTACCGTAGACGATAGTACGCAAGCATAGTGTAGGTTTGATTACTCTCATTTGGAAGATAGAGTTACCATCCATGTCTTTATTAACGGCTGGGAAACTGAGAAACAGAGTAATGACTAGATTATCTCTACATACCAATTGTTTTAGCTTATTTATATTTTGATATATAAGAATTCTAAAATTAGCTTTATACTGTAGTCAAGGAAGGCAGAGAGAGCCTAAATAGTGTTAAGACATTTTTGACGTCCTGTTTTTGCTTGAATTCAAAACACTGCGCATTGAGTGGAGTTTAACGCTGCAGTTTTTAGACCAAAGCGGATAAATGAAGATAATACATAACAATATCGCACTTATTATTATCATATTTGCTCTCATCATTTTAATATATAAATAAAAAAAAATCAGCTTCACGCTGTATCCCGCACACAGCAGGGTAGGCAGAGGGAACCTAGTGTTAAGACACTCCATTCCCCACTTTCTGCCGAAGTCTGGAGGCATTGCGTGTTGAGTGGCAGAATTCAACGCCGCGCTTAACCTCGACACCAGAGCGAAGAAATGGAAATATAAATTTAAGTAAATATTTCATCTCCTCGAGTGGGGATCGAACCCACAACCAGTCGGTTTTGCAGTCACACCTCGTGCCGCTGCGCCACGACCGGCCTCAATATTTTAATATATGTATATCTTTATTTATTTAAAACCTTCAATACATTTCAGGAGATAGAAAGATTTATAAACGAAGCTGAACATGGTGTAATTTATGTAAACTTAGGAACCACTGTAAAGGACTCTACATTGCCAATAGAAAAACTGAATGAATTGGTATCAACATTCAGAAAATTACCACTTAGGGTGCTGTTCAAATGGGACGGACAGAACCTGGAAAACTTGCCAAGAAACGTTATGACTATGAGATGGTTACCGCAGTACGATATCTTAAGTGAGTATTGAATTTTAAAAAGTTTTGGTGAGATTTTTTTTAAAATGTCTCAAATTGTGCCGACGTATATGTACTTTATTTATGTGTTCGCCATTGTCTACTTAAGCATGTTTTAAAGGGATATTAACTTTATACAGGATGGAAGTGTCAGCGAACCATTTACGGACACAGGATATAGGGTAAAATATATCAAACTCATACCTAAAGAAATTAATCACGATGCCTCAACAGTTTAGACGTAGGATTTTTTTTTCATTTCACGATTTTTATCCATGCTGTATTTCGTGTGACGCGATTACGCATAGATAGCAATAACGTAAACACTTACTCCTACAAAAGTACTACTGAAGGTTAAAAAACTTTGAACTTTGTCGCCAATACCTACGACTCGATTTCGGAATAAAGCGTGTGCGGCAGTGTTCCTTTGATAGGTTTATGTGTGCGTGCGTCGTCCTTGCAAATGGCTTTTTATTTTACAACGATAATTTTATTATATACTAGAGGGCGCGCGCGGCTTCGCCCGCTTATTAGGAGTGAATTCTAAAAAAACCACGAAACAGTGTTCAATAAAATATTTTTAACAGTTTGAATTTAAATTTTTATAAAAATCGGTGGCAATTTAAAGATTTTTCCATATAAACTTTCAACCCCTTATTCGAACCCTTAGGGGGTGAATTCTTACAAACCATGAAACACGTGTTCAATGAAATATTTTTAAGAGTCTAAATTTCAAATTTTATAAAAATCGGTACAGATTAATTTTTTTTTCCATACAAACTTTCAACCCCTATTTCATCCCTTTAGGGTTAAAATTTTTCNGTCCCGACTGTTAATCCTAATAAACTATTGGGCTTGTTTATTTTCTTTTTAGTTTTATGCAGTCGGGGTTTTTGTTTTTACAAATATTTTTTATTTTTCACTTTTTTGTTAGAACTCACTATGGTAATGATAATCATGATATACCTTTTTGAAATCCTCGTATTCAGCTCTTGAATTTGATACCCATATTGTGGTATTCGAAACGAAAAAAAATTTTTTCACTAAGTCCAATGGCGTCCCACAGCCGCCATGATTGTTTTTTTTAACGTCACCCATCTAAGAACACTTGTGCTGTTAATACGAATCTAACGATACCTCAATTAAGTAAATCCGTTCAGCGGTTCTGGAGATATGAGGTAATAAAGAATATTACATACATATAAGATACGCGCGAAAAACATAACCTTCCTTAGCAGTCGGGAAAAAGTAAAATTTAAAAAATGGAACATTCCACAAATTATGACTATAATTTTTTTTTACTTGGTCAGTCCGAAAATCCTTATGGAATATTTTTATGGTATAATCTTATTATTTATGGCAGGTACAAACGTTTGAGATCATAAAATATAATGAAACGCTAACATAATAATGAAACTAATGAAAACAAAGATCACATAAACTTAAATTTATTTAATAATTACCTTGTTATTTTACAGAGCATCATAACGTAAAAGTGTTTATATCGTATGCGGGAATAGTGCAATAGAAACGTTAGATGCGGATGTCCCGGTAGTGGTGATACCGCTATTCGGTCACGAGTAGAGTAATGCTACCACGCTAGTCGACAAATTGTAGGTTCGATTCCCACTCGAAGAAATGAAATATTTAGTAATATTTCAATTTCTTAGTTTCGCCACTAACACGTAATGCTGGAGGCATTACGTGTTAATACTTCAGTGGAGAGTGGGGAAAGTGTCTTAAAACTAGGCTCCCTCTGTTCACCCTCCTCCTCCATAGGCGGGATACAGCGAGAAGCTAAAAAAAAAGTATATAAAAATTATCTTTCATGGTACAAACACACAAAAATAAATATCACATAAACATAAAATTATTTAAAATTTTTCTTGTAATTTTGCAGAGCATCACAACGTAAAAGCGTTCATATCGCATACGGGGATACTGAGCACGATAGAGGCGTTGGATGCGGGTGTCCCGGTGGTCGCGATACCGCTATTCGGTCACGAGTACGGTAATGCTGCCACGCTGGTCGACGCCGGTATAGCTACTATTGTTAATTATGAAAATTTAAACAAGCAAATACTTTTGGACGCCATCAACGATGTTTTAGATCCGGGGTTAGTATTGTTTTATTTTTTATAAGATTTGGTGAATGGTTTTATGAAATGGGTATAATTTAAAATTTTATATCCATTTTAAACGCAAACCGCGGTGTTGGTCCACTACTCAATACGCAATTCCTCCAGAATTCAACGGAAAATGGGGAATAGAGTGTCTTAAAAATAGGTTCCCTCTGCCTACCCTGCAGCGTGACGCTAAAAAAAGTACTCCAAAATCAAGAGAATAAATATTCTTTATTTAATAGAAGAAAAAGAAAAATCTATGATAAAATAAAAATATAGATCAAGGTCTAAATTTTAGATTCAAATAGTCCAAGGTAACGTCATTATTTTCGGAACTTCAGTAACAAAAATGTTGAATATCAAATGTTCCACATCTTTTAAAATATTTAAATCGAATACTACAGTATATAAATTCTGCAATATTTCGTTACGTAAGCGAAAGGACCTTGATTTTTAAAACATCGCTTGTAGATGATATCAACAACCAAACGTTGGAATGACATAACCATACTAAATATATTTACACTGGCCATTTTGTGATGTTTTAAATTAACCTAAATATAAGTATTCTATACTTATTTACAAAAGGTATAAAAATTTTGAACGTACCGGGACTCGAACCCGCGCCTCCTGGAAACCGACCAGAATCCTAAGTGTGGTATAACACCTTAAAAATGTTAAAAATAAGTATTCTATTTAATGTTAAAAATAAGTATTCTATTTTCATATAGGAAAACATTTTATTTTTATTAGTTTATTATTAGGTAACAATTTAACAATGTTACTGAATAATTCTAATCTAATTAATTAAGGTTTGTATGTGATAGAATGCAAATACTTAATTGGACGTTATGGTATTTTTTTCACTTGTAGTAAAATATATTTTTTATTGTTTTTACTTAGTTAAACATAATGTCTATTGAAGCTATGTAAGGAAATTATATGCATTACCACATAAGTTGTGATATAATCAGGAAAATGAAGTTATATGTATACTGGGAAAAAGAGTTTTTATATAAAATATAACCCTTTACGGGTCCCAAATAAATGCTAAATTTTAACGCCAAATACAAACGATAGAAAATTTAATCGGTGGTCAGAAAATATAAAACAAGAATCGTTAAACTAATACGACTTAAATTCAAAGAAAAGGCTTAACTTCGTAAGCAAAAACTTATCATTGGCTCATAATGATCCTTGAAAATAATATGTAAATCATTAAAAATATGATAAACCGAATAAACATCTCTGAAAAAAAAAAGAATATATCTACACTATACTGATATTAACTGCCTACAAGACAAATAACCTTTTCTATCTAATAGTATAGTGTATGTAATAGTGTCCACTTGTCTCATATGGGGGTTCAACTGGTGTATTTCAGGTAATAGGTTCCAATATTGGTATTAACTAAACTTCTTTTTTTTAAATTTAGAATTCTAAATACAAAATTAAATAACATCCCAACAATATTCCATTTTTATAGGTACAAAACTTTGTTTCTGTATTTATATAAAAATGAGAATTATAACAAAAGTTAAGGATGATCATAAAATAATATTACATGTTTTTACATTTACATCTGTTCATATTTTTATGATAAAAGAGAGAGAAATATTGTATGGTTTGGTTCCTTAATTATGGCTTAACTATGTAAGTGAGCTAAATAATAAAATTAAATAAATAGGATGACAAGTAAAAATAATGAAAATACGCCATATAAAGTAAAGAAACAAATTCTACAATTACATTCTTATATTACAGAAACATAAATAATATTAACACAATAATAATTATTAATTATACAGATGGCAAGAACGTGCAAAATCAGTTTCCCGAATATGGCATGATCGTACCATGTCTCCCTTAGAGAGCGCCATCTATTGGATAGAGTACGTAGCAAGGTACAACGGAACTCCCAACTTGGCAGCGCCGTCAGCTTCATCACCTTATTACCTACAACTTCAACTAGATGTCTTAGCGTTTGTGGGACTTGTTTGTTATATTCTTATGTATGTACTATATAAAATATTGAGTATATGCTGCTGTTGCTGCTGCCAGAACGAACCACAGGTTGAAGAAGTCAATTTGGATGAGAGAAGAACTAAAAGAGTGAAATTTGAATAATATTAAAATGTGTTATAATAATATTGGACAATAACATAATAATATATTTTTTTATTTATTGATTATATTTTTACTAAAAATATGTTGTGAAAAAATTGCTTTATATTATAATAAAAATAATTTAAAGTCTAAATATGAGCATAGATAAGTACTTAATATTATAAAATATTAGACTGGACATAAATTAAACAAAATAATCTTAGACATTCTCTTTTATTATTCTTTAGATGGGGGTAAAATACTTTTAAAAGTTTAAACACCATTTTTTTTTATTTCTTGGAAAAAATATAGATATTTTAAAACTTTATGAGCGCAAGTACCCAGTTCAATTGATTGCGTTATGAATTTAGAAAACAAAACCGACTTTGATATACAATATTCTACGTTCCTGACAACATAAAATATTTTAATTGTTGAATGAACATAGAAAATGTTGAATGCTGCTTTATCACCTTAGCCATTGAAACATCAAATAATATAAGTATAAATATATATTTCCCTTAAAGACATATCATCTGGTTATCTTATATCATAATGTCTATGTCTCTCAGCTGCACTTACTTATCTCTTGAAAATTTATATACCTACATTTTATATATTATACCTATGTGAAAAACTACCGATACTTATTCGGTATTGGTCGTAAAGTATAGATAGTATAGAAAGAAGAAAAGAAAGTATAGAGTACAGACAGTTTTTGTGGAACGGAAAATCTAGGGCCCAAATGTAAAGAGTTGAGATATGGTCTAAAAAAATGTTTTTTTTTTCCATTTTAGAATACTAAAAATCAGCTCAATTGACAATCTGGAAACGAATATAAGTGAAAAAAATAGTTTTAGATTAAGGGTCTCGGATCGATATAAATAATCAATTATAGTACTATGAAAATAGAATATTTGTTAATTTTAATTAAGTCTAATTATTTTAACGCGCTTATTAGTGCATATAATTACAGTATAAATAAAAAAAATATTAATTACTGAAAAAACAAAAAGAAATCCATTTGAATCGATTCAAATCAATCATATTTTAAATGACAGATATGATAGCTGCCTTATCGAATGATTTTTGCATTTTTCGCTTCAGCCATTATATTTTCAACGACTGCTCCTTTTTTCCACGGATTTTATTTTCATTAATTATCAATTTTATAGAGGTTGATTGTGCTGTGTACTTAACATCACTTTTACCAAATCTCTAATAACTCAGCACCCCGATTGCCAAACCTGACAGAATTTTCAGGGAGCGAATGGTGTATCTCAGTCTATTAAATCATACCACTCTCAACTCTTTTCATTCTGGGCCCAAAAATGTAATCGTTTCAACCCTTTAGAATTAAATAGACAACAATATTTGCTTAAAAGGCGAATTCTGTATACAATGATTGTTGTGAAAAAGTTATATAAAATATGATAGATTAAAGTAAAATAAAAATATCGATGTTATATTAAAGTAAAACAGTGACATTACAATGAAATAAGTTTTTGGGGTTAGGTGTTCAAATACATATTTGCCGAAAGTACTACTACTGGGATGTGTTGTATCTAGGGGTCGCAATCCGGGATCCCGGGATCCAAAAATCCCGGGATCCCGGATTGGATATCGGATATCGGACCAAATATAGGTCTTAAAAATCCCGGTTTTAATTTTACAAAAAACCGGGATTTTCGATATTTTCGGTTTTTACAAAGTTAAAAGATACTTATTCGAATTAAAACGTGCCTGCTATTAAATCCAGGCTTCTTTAAGATATAAAATGGTACATAACATACATCGGCAAAAGTAAGCAATGAGTTTTCCTCAAAATCCGGAATTTTACGACATTAACCGAGTTTGACCGGCCCGACCAACGAACACGCAATACCGAATTTTCTTATTGCACGTCGTTGTTGCACGTCATTTTTTTTTATTTAGTAAATATAATTTAATTTACTACTTCGCCTCGTCCACTGTCATCAACCTCTTCATACATGCCCTCCGAGGGGTCCTCATGCTTTTTACGTGACCTTCCTCCAGTATCTTTGATACTGTGTTTTCGAAGGTCAACCGAGGCCTCCCCCTGCCTCTCTTACCACTCACTTTTCCATCATAAATCTTTTTTGCCATTCTTTCATCACTCATTCGTTCGACGTGCCCAAACGCGCATGACTGTACTGACATTTCGCCGTGCTCGGTGTTAACCCTCTTACCGGCAGCAATACGTCTTTTCACTCGTATCGTCCATCTCTACTGAACATACTTCCCAAGTGTACCACTTCATTCACTCGTTCTAATATCTTACCATTTACACTGATCTTGCCTTCCGTCCTTTCTTCATCTCTTTTAAAAATCAAAACCTTTGTCTTATTCGCATTGAGGTTTAGACCATTATATTCACACCCTTCTTTCAGAGTGGTGGCCAATGCCTGCAACTCGCATTCTGATGATGCAATAAGCACTGCATCATCTGTCATCTGTCTGTCTGTATCATCAATTCACATTCAGGTCACCTACTTTCACTTCCATATCACATTGTTTCACTCCTTGGAGACATCTATCTTAATACAAATTGAACAATCAAGCTGACATGGCGCAACTTTGTTTAATGGCCGATCGGATGTCAAACCAAGGCGACATGCCAGCTCCTACTCGCACGCAGGCTGAGTGATCTCTGTAAAGAGACTTTACAGCCTGCAGCAAGGATTCGCTCACATTGTACCGGGGTAGTATCTCCCATAATTTCGCTCTTACAACTCTGTCATACGCCTTTTTCAAGTCCACAAAAGCAAAGAAAAAGTTTTGGTTAACGGCCAAAAATTTTTCCGTGATCATGCGGGGGGAAAAGATCTGGTCCATACACCCTCTTCCAGGTCTAAAGCCTCCTTGGGCCTCCCACAACAGCCTTTCAGATCTCTCTTGCATTCTTCTCGCTAAAAAATTACTAATTTTGTCAAATCCCAATAATATCAAAAAAACCGGGATCCCGGGATTTTCCTGTCGATTTTTCGTCTGAAGTCGATATCGAAATTCCCGGTTTTGCTTGAATGGTCCGATATTGCGACCCCTAGTTGTATCACATAATAATGCAGTATACAAACATAATTAAAATAATGTATTATAACAAACATATACATGTCGCGCGACATGTGTATGTTTGTTACATCACATATAATATACGCAGGGGAAACAACCTAATATCAAATATTGTAGTTATGGCCAAATTTAATTTCCAACAACAAAAAGTCGTGAGTAAAAACGTGTAAGTGCAAATTCAATATAGATCTGAACGGAAACCAAAGAGCATAATTTATAAATTAAAAGCAAAAAAAACTTCTTTAGAAAAAGCTTTTTTTTTAAACGCTTTAAAAAGAAGAAAATATTTTTTACTTTTAAATTTTAACTATCGACTTATAACCTCATTAATCCTTATCCCATTATATGATATTTTATTAACGATAATTTCAATACGTGTAAAATACTTTTTAAATAAATAAAATTGGACATTCCATTCAAAAGATATAAGGAATTATTAAAAATATCAATCTAAAGAAAATCATGTAATAATTAGTATATAACTAACAAAATAGTAACTAACTCTGCGGGGGTGGGGAAAGGTGCATCGATATCACTAAAATTATGAAGACAATCGATTAGATTTTTTGTTACCAAAAAAAACCTTATATATCGCATACGCGGTGGAAATTATTGACAATAGAGCAAAGTGATGTACTTCAATAATATGGTTTGAATACAATATTCACTTTCATCAACTTATAAAATATAAAAAAGTAGTTATATTGGCATAACTACAGTAGTTTGACATACGGTATCGCGGACTTTTTTATGAATATTAATACGTTCTATAATATTGTAGAACTTAACTTAATAAACTACAAGGCTTAGAAAAGATAATCTTTATTTATAATAAAGTAAACACATGTGAATTTTATTTTTTTAAAATAACATCACTGAGATGTGTACCATCCAAACATACACACTTCTCGAATCTGAACCTGAAATTCATAAAAACTCGCTGGCACATCGCTCGTGGGATAGCGGACATTTTGTCGCAAATGTTATTCTAAGCTGGGCAATTGTCGTTGGTTTATTGGCAGAAACGCGGCTCTTGAGGTACTCCCAGAGAAAAAAATCCAGTGGCGTGAGATCTGGGCTCCTAGGAGGCCACGGAATGTCCCCACGAAGCGATATCAGTGTTCCAGTACACATTTTGTTTACAACTGCTAAGGACTCATTGGATGTATGAGATGTCACGCCGTCTTGTTCAAACCAGGTCCTGCTGTGGTAGGCTTCAAAATTATGTAGTTGTGGGAAGAAAAAGTTACATAACATGTCTGTATGGCGATCAGAATTTACTGTTATGGTTTGGCCTCGCTTATTTTCGAAGAAATGGGGTCCGATGATTCCTTCAGCCGACATAGCTGCCCAAACTGTCATTTTAAGCGAATATAATGGTATTTGATGTTTTATTTTGGGATTTTCTGAGGCCCAATACTAACAATTTTGCTTATCACATATCCACTTAAATGATAATGAGCTTCATCCGAGTAGATAATATTGTTCAAACTTCGTAAACGCTGTAACATTCTTTCGGCAAAAGCACGGCGAAGATGGTGGTCATTTGGTTTCAATTCCTGGACTAATTGAAATTTAATCGGGTGAAATTTAAGACCTTTTGCCAAAATACGCCTTAATGATGTTCTTGATATAGTGAGCTCAGTTGATCTCTTTCGGGTTGATAACTGGGGATCGCGCCGTACGGATGTCGCGACTTCGACTTTACAGTTTCTTCCGTTCTTATTGACCTTGGACGCCCTGCAGGTTTTTATTTCAGTGTCGAACCCATAGACTCAAACTTTTTGACCCACGACCTGATAACACTTTCACTAGGACATTCAATTAAATCATGTAAACTAAACTCAGAGCGAAATAGACGCCGCGCAATAGTGCACAAATCGCCATTCTTGTAATAAGCCTTTACAAGGAACGCACGCTGCTCACCGGTGAAACACTCCATGGCGACTAAATTTCTGAGAACCAAGCTACCTATCCCCACTAACCGCGTCCCGCTCCCGTGTCACTCTCACGATCAATCCAATTTTGAAATTCGCACGCCTGTCTGGCCCACCCTGTAAAATGAGATTTCTTGCTCCTGAAAATTGCGAACTGGAACTGTAATAAACAGGGAAAGACTTCTACAAAATATATATATTTATTAGAGGAATATTATGTAGGGTTTTATAACTGTTTTGAAGAACTTGTCTTGACGAATCCTGTCATTGCAGAAGATCCTAAAAGCCCAATTGGTGTGTAATTAGATAGTTATGCAGGTAGACCTAGAACCCAGAGCCCTTTTCATTGATGGGCAAAGCATAAGTCTAATTTAGCCAGCGTTTTTTTTAAATATGGAAGATCGTTCTCATCTCTACGTTGGTGCACCCCAATTTCAGCTCGATCCATTTGATCGCATACAACGTAGAACCGTTGTGAATCGTTAAGGACCCAATGATCTACGAAGGACTTGACACTGGCTCTGCGTAAAGACTCGCTGTGCGTCCTTTATCGCATTTATCATGGGGAGTGTTCTGAGGAACTGTTTAACCTGTTACCTGCCGCCGAATTTTTTAGCCGCACAGTACGTAACAAACTTAAATATCATCCACTCTATCTAGATACGTGGCACTCCACTACTGTGCAGTTTCGTAGGAACTACCTTCCACCTGCTGATTGTTGAATACCTGATTGGCCTACTTGCGGTAGTGCTTCCAGGTTAATACGACTTGGGTACCTTCAAAAAGCGCCTTTATTTCCACCTTAAAGGCCGGCAACGCACCTATAGCTTCTCTGGTGTCATGGGTGCGGACGAGGTTGTGGGTGGCGGTGGTAACTCACTATCAGGTGACCAGTACGCTTGTTTATGTGTCTTGTTTTATGGACGACTACCATAACCTCAATACGTTTGTTACATCCTGATATTAACTTATGAATTCCCTGCAAAAAATAACTTTCCTTCTTGCCTGAATGCACATTTAACAAAAGCCGCCTTAAAAACCACCTTCAGCTCTTCATCATCAAATCGTTTTCTACAGATATCATTTATAAATTTCGGAACAAATAATAATCACTAGGTGCCAACTCTGTACTATAGGGTGAGTGGTGGTGGTATGTCTTCAAGGCCACAATCGCGAACCTTGAACAACAATTGAAGAAGCCTTGGAACACGCGTCATGTGGAACGTTGTCACAGAGTAATAACGCACCGGTGGCCAATTTACCCTATTTTTTTTCTTTAATTTCTTCCTTTAAATTACGCCAAGTTAAAGCGTAGCAGTTTTCAGCAAAACTCCATTTTAGTCTCAAAACACTGTGGACGCTTCTACCCTCCTGGAAAATTTTATACAGTAACAATTCTTTCGAAAATACTCACTCACTCAGTATTTTCATCACAGAGCTCCAAAAATTCCCTATCCCTTATCACTCGATTCGCACTTATTTCTGTGGCGCTGTGAGCCTTCGCCCGGGATACACCACCCACTAACTTCTGAAAGGTTAAAGTAGTCATCTTCTTCTTCTTCGTGTTGATGCTTTAAAAATTCAGATCATATTTTGCCAGTATTTAGCCACGTTGACTGCGGTATCTCTTGCCTTAGTCAAGTCGTCATATGGACAGGTGAATGGACATTTATGGCGGGAGAGTAAGTGTGGGTTGGCGCCACAGTCGCAGGTTTATTCATCCTTTAGTGCGTACCCCCATTTCACAAGATGTTTTTTGTATCGGCCAACCTGGCTCCGTAAACGATTAAGCGACTTCCAGGTTGGCCACTGCAAGTTGTAACCTGCGGGTAACTAGTAACTCTTTGGGAGGGACTCTTTATAAAACTGTGGCAAACTTTCAAGCGAGCACGAGGTGCGGTGTAGCCATAGATTGGCTGCCGAAAATCTTTTACTTGACACAATTTTTCCACAAAACATGCCACCTCACGTCGAACCTTAAGAGGCACTATACCAGCCAGAGGGTAGACCTTGTTTAATTGTGTGGGCTTAAGGCAACCAGTAATTATTCGACAGGTCTCATTTAATGCCACATCCTTCGCATGAGCGGAGCGGTGCCAAACTGGACACGCATATTCACCCGCAGAGAAAGATAGAGCGAGACCTGTTGTTCGAAGTATCTGCGGAGATGCCCCCCAATATGATCTCGTTAGTCGCCGGAGCAGATTATTTCTTGCATATACTTTTTGTTTGGTATACAGTCAGTGAGCTTTAAATGTTAAAGACCTGTCTAGTGTAATCCCTAGGTATCGTGGATGTAAACATTGTTCAATATGAACGCCTCGCCAAGATATTTGAAGAGGCTTATTTGCTTCACGGTTCCTCAGGTGGAACGCACACGACTGAGTTTTAGACGGACTTTAAGGGCCTTAGCGTCGTAGTATGAATCGAGTGCGTTTAGGGCTGTCTTCAGCAAACTTTCCACCTCCTCAAAACCTGGTGCCTGAGCAGCCAAGGCAAGATCATCTGCAGAGGGTATTTGGTGCTTTTAGCTGATCGTTGGTATACATGTTAAATAAGGGCGGGGCTAAAACACTACCCTGCGGGAGATATTTATCTGACCGCGCCACCTGCTTTTGTTACGATTAAGGTAAACCTGAAATTTCTGTTATTTAAAAGTAGTCATGAAGAAGAATAGTTTGTATAGTACCGCTAGGAATGTTAGTCATCTCCATTTTCATTTGGGCATCTTTAAGTACAACAACTAACTTTTATGATATTTTCATCCGTAGAGGCAGTAATTGGGCCGGACGGACGAGGGTCGTCTTCAATGGTCTCTTTGCCCCTTTTAAATTCACTTGACTACATTTGAACAGTAGATAATCAAGGTGCAGATTCTTGATAAACAGCCACCATGGTTTTCCTTCAGAAATGGTTTTTAGTTTTTTTCCTTGTTTAATAAGGAATTTAATCAAGCGTGGTGCTCAATTTTCTTCAACATTGTCACGTCAATGATTTCACGTCACTTGTAGTTAACAAAGGATAACTAGCAAAGCAATGATTAAAAATGTGTATTTTTTTATTTATACCCTTCATGTTATTAACTAAATAATTAGTCTAATTACGAATATACTTAGTAAATCATATCGATACTGAAAAACATTGAATGCTCCTCGTATATTAAATTTCTGCAGTGTACCTCTATCTCTTTATGTGTATGTTAAAGTGTCTATTATTGTCAATCTGCGACTTAAGTATATTCATTATAAATTTAAAATGTTGATTTAAGGCTTAAAATAAATATTGACCACATTTTAAGAAATACATAATTATGTTGATTTGTGGTTTACAAATATTATTTTGAATTTAAAAAATAACTGCTGATTTAAGATTTAAAATTAATGTTGATTGTATTAACTATAGGTTAAGAATAAATATGTTGAATTGAGTCACAGTTTCAAAGTAAATATTTATATGAAGTTTAATTGCTATATTTTATTAACTTTACTCATTTAACTTATAATAATAATTTAAATCTTAAATAAGACGTATTATCTTTCATTTCTACTGTGTCGTGCATCCAATTAAATAAAAATAATCAAACCGAATGTATTCGGCACGTTAACCGAATACTTCGGCCGAATACGAATATTGAAAAAGATGCCGAATACACCGAATACCGAATACCAAACGAATATTCGGCGCATCTCTAATATACAAAGGTAAATTTTATGCAAAGTATTCTATTGTTGTGTTTTTTTAATTCGTGATAGATCAGTTGTAAGTTTCATTTTATTTTTATTTTTCTTTTTTTAAATATTTATTTGATAGTTTTTATTCTTAATGCTGATAGTGTTTACAACCGTGTATTTATTTAGATTATTTAATCATTTCTCTTTGCAACTGGCGGGTGGTCGGTAATTTAGTACCTAAAGAAAGATATATATCTATAATATATATGTATTTTTTTCTTTTTTTGCTTTATATTTATAATTATTTGTTTTTTATTTACAATAATAATATAATTTTATATATTTATTATATTATATATATATTTTTATACACTTTTTTGTTGCTTCGTTTATATTATAATTTATTTATCCGTATTATTAAATATTATAATTATTTAGAGGCCAGTCGTGGCGCAGCGGCACGAGGTGTGACTGTAAAACCGACTGCTTGTGGGTTCAATCCCCACTCGAGGAGATGAAATATTTACTTAAAGTTATATTTCCATTTCTTCGCTCTGGTGTCGAGGTTAAGCACGGCGTTGAGTTCTGCCACTCAACACGCAATGCCTCCAGAATTCGGCAGAAAGTGGGGAACGGAGTGTCTTAACACAAGGTTCCCTCTGCCTACCCTGCTGTGCGCGGGATACAGCGTGAAGCTGAATTTAATAACAAAAATATACATGCAATTTTAATATCAGAGACATGGTTAAAATCCTGTTTACCTTCGGCTTCTTATTCTTTTCCTGGGTTTCATTTGATCCGTAACGATCGTAAAGGCCGAGTTGGGGGTGGCGTTGCCATCTATTTACGCTCGCCTATTCCTTTTAACTTAGTAGACTCATCCGAACATCAGCCTAACACTAACAGGGCCCAGCCCCAGAACATCTCTTCAATGAGGTGTTTTTTACACATACTAAATTACTCCTTGGGGTCTACTATAACCCTTGCCTTACGATTAATTGTTTTTTATCATTTGAAGCCCTATTAGAAGAGTACAAGCTACGATACGACTATACTATTATTATAGGCGTCTTTAATATTATACATGTATTTTAAAAAACAATCGAAAATTCTTCCTGCTTAAAACCCTTTGTTAAAGGCGCTTTACATATTCTGCCCTTATCTGCTACTCACAATTTCCCTAACTGCGTTCCTTCCTGGCTTGATTTAGTTATGGTGTCCTCTGTTGAACTGACCTATTGAGCTTTGGCTTTTTCTTATCACGATCTCATTTACTTAGAACATAAAATTAAGCCCCCAAAAGCTAAATCAAGAATCCTTTTGGGGGTATAGATTTAAATTGCCTGCGTGAGGATGCAGTTGCTATTGACTGGTCCAAGGCTCTAAATCATGCTACAGTTGATGATCAGTTGGCTGTGTTCAACTCCCTCGTCATCAAACAGTATGATCACCATCCGTCCTGTGCGAATGAAACATCTTCCTTCTCCGTGGTTATCGGACGACATTAAAAGACTGCAACATAAACAAAACACTGCAAAATTGAAATTTAGAACTAATCCTAGTGTTAAAACGAAAATAACTATAATACAAGAAAACTCGTAATCGCTGCAATACGATGTGTTGAGATAATCAACGACGCCATATACACAAATCTGTAATTGAAGAAAAACATTCTTACAAAGTTTGGAACTTTCTGAAATCTATAGGAGAAGGTAAAACACAACAGCACATTAATACTCATTACATCAATTTTAATGAACTTAATAAGCACTTCTCATCTTCTAGTGTTATTGACGACACAACTAAGTTAAATACAATCAACAATCTCAATGCTTTATCCTCTCCTAGGCATCCTAGTTTTTTCTTTAGTCAATTTGCAGAAGGTGATGTTAAGAAGACCATTCTATCCATTGATTCTGATTCAGTGGGTGCTGACTGCCATTAGTCGTAAAATGATCATTCCCATCTTCAACATCATTTGCCCTATAATCACTTCCATATTTAATTATTCCATTACGTCCAATCAATTTTCTTCGGCCTGGAAAGACGCTGAAATCGTCCCTATACTAAAACTCAACTAACTTCACGCTTTATCCTTAGCGGGGTAGTCAGAGAGAACGGAGCGCGAAACGCTACGGTCTCTACATACCTCTTTCGCCTCGTCCACTGTCATGAACCTCTTCATACATGCCCTCCTCCTCATGCTTTTTACGTGACCTTCCTCCAGTATCTTTGACACTGTGTTTTCGAAGGTCAACCGAGGTCTCCCTCTACCTCTCTTACCGCTCACTTTTCCATCATAAATCTTTTTACCATTCTTTCATCACTCATTCGTTTGACGTACCCAAACCAGCTGAGCACGTTCTTCTTCATTCTCACCGTGACATCCTCGCTAGTACCTGCCATTCTGTGTATCTCTTCATTGTGGATTCGATCAGCTAAGCTGACTCCGCATATCCTACGAAGAGATCGCATCTCCACAGCATTCATCTTTCTTTTATTCTTCTTCTGTAATAACCACGTTTCGCTGCAGTATAACTGAGTCGGTACCAAAACTGCATTGTGTACGGCCAAACGCACAGCTATGCTGACGTTTCGCCGTCGCATCAATGCAACTAAGGCTCCGTTAACCTTGTTACCGGCAGCAATACAAGGCGTATTCACATCCATCTCGTATCTTCCATCCCTACTGAACGTACTTCTCAAGTATACCACTTCATTCACTTGTTTTAATATCTTACCATTTACACTGATCTTGCTTTCTGTCCTTTTCTCATCTCTTTCAAAAAATCTTTCTTTCGTCCCTATACCCAAAAAAAATCCTATTGATAACTTTGATTTCCGTCCAATCTCAATTCTTCCTTTTCTGTCCAAAGCCCTTGAGCGTCTCGTTCAATCTTAACTTACACAGTTCCTATATTGCCATAATCTTTTGAATCCTTTTCAATCTGGTTTCCGTCCCGGTAATAGTACGACAACTGCGTTAGTAAAATTTACCGATAATACACGAAAAGGCATGGACACACAGCACGTTACACTTCTCGTCTTGCTCTACTTCAGTAATGCCTTTAGTTCTGTGGATTTCGATGTCATACTTGCTACTCTAAGGTCACTTAACATATCTCCTAATGCAATTGACTGGTTTCGTAGTTACCTGTTCGGGCGTCGGCAACGTATACAAATTCATGACTCACACTCTGACTGGTGTCCTCTAGTTGCTAGCGTTCCGCAGGGTGGCGTGTTATCTCATTTGTTATTTTCTGTATTTATTAATACTATCTTTCAACACGTTTCTTCTCTCTACCATTTGTATGCAGATGATCTTCAAATCTACCATCAAGCCAAACTACCTGAGTTACCTTTTGCTATAAAAGCAGTAAATGAAAACTTGGAGAATATATACATATGGAGTCAGTCATTTGGTTTTTGGCATTTGGTTTGCGACTGAATCCTATTAAAACGCAGTTTAATATAGTTGGCAGTACAAAACTTATATTTCTTTACGGTGTTATTATACCTTACAGTAAATCTGTAAAAGATCTGGGCATCATCTTGGATCAAAACATGTCTTGGGACTCACAGCTATGTGGTGTGAGCAGGAAGATGTTTGCTTCTCTCTAGCAAGTACTCTCCTTTTATCGATTCTCGATTATGCTGATCTTTGCTATCTTGATCTAAGAGAGGAGCAATTCAATAAGCTTGGGCATCTTCAAAATGTATGTATACGATTCATATTTGGTCTACGTAAATATGATCACACTTCCGACTTTCGTAAAAAGCTCAAGTGGCTCCCTATCCGGCTTCGTAGGAATATTCACATATTTCGTCTTCTTTACTGTATTCTGTTCAATCCAACCTCTCCCCCTGTACCTAAAGGCGGCTCACATCCTCGACGTCTGCGATCCGATCCGAACAGTCTGGTACTAAAGTCCGAACAGTCTGGTACTAAAAATTCCACAACATTCCTCGTCATTTTATAGTGGATCATTTACAGTTTATGCATGTCGATTATGGAAAGGGTAGGGACCCTTGAATGTCAGCAATATCCATATTGTAGAAGTAGACTAAAAATAACTATTCTGTCATCTTGGATGGTCCGCCATATTGGATTTAGAATGGCGTCACACTATTTTTCGAGTTGCTCTCAACAAACTGTTTCATTTGATACCCATATTGTGCAAGTGCATCAAAAATAACTATTCTGTTACTTTCGATGGTCCGCCATATTGGATTTAGAATGACGTTACACTATTTTTTGAGTTAGTCTCAACGAGCCCTTTCATTTGATACCTACAGTAGCAGTACATCCAAACTGAACGTGTATACAGAATTTCAGCTCAATCGGTTGAAGATATCTAGTTCAAAATTGAGCTCAAAGATTTCACTCGAAGTAACATACATACATTGCAAGTTAAATAAAAGCTTTTAAAAAGTGAGTATGCAGTGTTTATTTATGAAACATAAATAAGGTTATTTTACTACAAATTTCAATTATAAATATCAGTCATATACAGGGTGGAAGTGTAAGCACCACTTTAAATGAAGCCACAGTTTTAACTACCTTATAAAAGCCTAATATAAATCAGAAAAAAGTGAATTCCCAAAAATGAAAAAGTTATTTTTTCAAACAAAATAAATAATAAAGTTGTCGTTTTAAAATAAAACGCCATTTGTAAGGACGACGCACGCACACATAAACCTATCAAAGGAACACCGCCGCACACGCCTCATTCCGAAATCGAGTCGTAGGTATTGGCGATAAAGTTCAAAGTTGTTTAACCTTTAGTAGTATTTTTGTAGTAGTAAGTGTTTACGTTATTGGGATCTATACGTAATCGCGTCACACGAAATACAGGTATGGATAAAAATCGTGAAATGAAAAAAAAATCCTACGTCCAAACTGTTGAGGCATCTTGATTAATTTCTTTAGGTATAGGTTTGAAATATTTTACCCTATATGCTGTTTTCGTAAAAGGAGCGCTGCCTCTTCCACCCTGTATATATATATATACATATACATATACACACACATATATATATATATATATATATATATATAAATATATATATATATATATATATATTTCCTTTATTTTTATTGTGTAAATGAAAGAGTTTATTTTTATTGTAACTGTAGGCCCACGGGAAGGATCCTATCAATTTTTTGATTTTAATCATTTCAATTTCTGTGCTTCATACCATAAACCTGAATATTTGATATCAATCTCAGCTTGACCCGTTCACGCAATCTCGAGATAAATGATCTTGACAGACGGACACATGGACAACAAAGTGATCATAATAGGATTCCGTTTTTGAGGTACGGAACCCTTAAAATACATTAAATTTATAAAATAAAATTAACACACACTGTCATAATATGTATACCAAATGAAAATTTACACTTTTGTAAAAAAATGACATACCTGCACATTGCTATGGCAGAGAGTATTGAACGCGTCAATTGGTTCTCTATTAATTATAAGTAATTAAAATGATGATATTTCAAAAGCCAATATTGACTATGTATTCATAAATACAAGCTTATGCATATTTACCTATATTTATTTGATAACTGCCTGATAAAACTTTGAGGCCAGTCGTGGCGCACCGTGCGACTGTAGAAGCGAAATGCTATGAGTTCGATTCCCAATTGAAGAAATGAAGTATTTATTATTTTCATTTCTTCGCTCTGGTATCGAGCAAAGCACGGCGTAGAGTTCTGCCACTCAACAAGTAATGCCTCCAGATTTCAGCGAAAAGTGGAGTGCGGAGTGTATTTACGCTAGATTATCTCTGTTTAGTGCCTACATTGCTATGAGCTGGATGCAGCTAGAAGATTACAGCTAAAAATTCTTAACCTTTCCTTTTCTCGAAAACTAATATTTTACGGTAAAATTATATTGATATTTATACAAGGATAACATTACATATTATTGTTAATACCTACATAGTAGCTATTCACAGGCCAGTCAATTAAATCTATGACAAAGTTTCAAAGTGTAACAAATAAACAGTTAGTCTTGCTATCGTCAAACATCATTTAAAAATTTAAGTCTCACAAGTCACGGTGAGCGTTAATGGTACCTATCAGTAGTTATTTAAAGATATTTATATTAAATGTGGAAAACAAAATGATGCATCACATTCAACCGGAGGTATTACTACAGCGCGAACGCTAAGTAAATAGTGACAAAATGCAAACAAATTTAGTTTTGATATATTTTTTATCTTTAATATTTGCATATTTTGCTCAATCGCAATCGTTAAATATTCTCGGAGTGTTTCCATATCAAGGCAAAAGTCACTTTTTCGTTTTTAAGCCATATCTTGAGGAGCTCGCACGGAGAGGGCATAATGTTACAGTTATTTCATATTTTCCAAGTGAAAAACCATTACAAAATTATCATGACATAAGCTTGGAAGAACATTCGAAAATCTTAGAGGATGTGTTTCCAATACAACGATCATATTACACTATATTTCAAATTAGTTTGTTCATATATTCGTCTGGTACGGACAATTGTAGGATTTTGCTTGCTGATAAAAATGTTCAAAATATTTGGAAATCCAAAACTAAATTCGACCTCGTCGTTGTGGAACAGTTCAATAGTGACTGCTCGCTTGGATTAGCTCACGCTTTAAAAGCTCCAGTCGTTGGTTTAACTTCCCATAGTTTAACACCGTGGGTCTACGACAGGTTTGGAGTACCCTATAACCCTTCTTATGTATCATTTCAATTTTTGGAAGGAGGCACTAAGCCTACTCTTTATCAGCGAATAGAAAGAACTATATTGAATGCGTATTTGAAATTCGGCTTCAAATTCATGTGCCAAAATGTAGATCAACGAACACTTGCTCAGTATTTCGATAACATACCACCTCTTGAAGAACTAGCTCGTAATATAAAATTTCTTCTCGTTTACACACATTTTGTTTTAACTGGCCCTAATTTATTACCTCCTAACGTAATAGAAGTTGGTGGCTATCACTTAAAAAAACCAAAACTTCTGTCAAATCTTAACCCGGTAAGTATTGTTTATGTTTTAGAAATTTCGGCATCATCTATTATTAAGTTATTTATTCTATCAAGTAAATTAAGTTAAACATGGCAAATACTTCATTTAACTTAAACACATTGCTTTAATAGTTATATTTATTAATTATTCACTGTAATGTGACATCATAACATTGTTATAATTCTAAATATCGATATGATAGTTTTTTTTTCTTATTGCGAAAAAATATAATGTGTGATAATAAAAATATACAGGAACTACAAAAATTTATTGATGAATCTGAACATGGAGTTATTTATATAAGCTTTGGATCAATGCTTAAGGCCATCTCAACGCCAAAAGAAAAGATGATGGCCATAATTAATGCTATATCGGAACTTCCACAACGAGCTATATGGAAATGGGATGAAGATACATTACCTGGAAAGCCCAAAAATATATATTTATCTAAATGGTTGCCACAAAATGAGATCTTAGGTAAGTCATTTTAAAATTTTTACAATTATATTATATTATATTTTTGCAAACAAAAACTACTTAAAAAGATTAAAACAGAACCCTTATAGAATCTATTTGTTGTCCGTCTGTCAAGGCAAATGGCCTTCCCGAGATCGTGTTAAGGTAATGCTGGGGTATTGCACGATAATTAATATTATTTAAAAATAACAATTTATAAGCACTTTATGTCAGCGTCTTAAATTTATTCGCTACAAATGCAATTGTGACATTATTTTCGGCTATTCGTTTTGTAGCGTATAAATAACCTAATTAAATAATAAGTCATAAAAGAGTTAAGAGCATTTACAATATAAATAATGGAAATTAAAAGATATTTATAAAAACAAAAACCCCGATTGCATAAAACTAAAAAGAAAATAAACAAGTTCAATAGTTTATTAGGTTTAACAGTCGAACACAGTTTTTAAATTATGTGGGGTTCCTGGTGAAGATTTTATTGATTGAAGAATTACTTATATAGGTCCCGACTGTTAATCTTAATAAACTATTGAGCTTGTTTATTTTTTTTTAATTTTATGTAGTCGGGATTTTTGTTTTTATAAATATAATTAAAAAAAATATTTTTCACTTTTTTGTTAGGATTCATTATGGTAATGGTAATCATGATGTACCTTTTTGAAATCCTCGTATTGAGCTCTTGAATTTGATACCCATATTGAGAAATTCGAAGCGAAAAAAAATGTTTTCACTAAGTCCAATGGCGTCCCACTGTAATTGTTTGTTTTTTAACGTCACTTATTTAAGAACACTTGGGCCGCTAATACGAATATAAGGATATCTCAATTATGTAAATCCGTTCAGCAGTTCTGGAGATATGAGGTAATAAAGAATATTACATACATAAATACAAGATACGCGCGAAAAACATAACCCTTCCTTAGCAGTCGGGAAAAATTCGAAAAGAGAAAATTTTAAGGTATTTCATGTAAAACTTCATTACAAACTTATACTTGTAGTTGGTTTTACACAAAATGAGTGTGTATGTCTTCAAACTAAAGTTCGTCAACTTTTATAACTTGAACTTCCCGTTATACTGCAATCATCAAATAGGTATGGGAGGTAAAAATGAATTGAAAAAGTTTGCATGATACTAAACTACTACTTTACTAAAAAAAAAATATTTTTATAGTTTTAGAGTATAAAACTTGATAATATTGTAAATGTTGATTAGTACTTAATGTAAGATTTCAGTAAATAATAAAAGCGATTAGTTAAATTCATAAAAAAATGATTTTATATAAAAAAAAATCATTATGACCAGTGTATCTGCGCATCAGCCAAATATCTTCCGAAGCATTGTTAACGTCAAGCAACTATCCGCTACAACAGGCAACTAACTATCCGTTTTCTATAGAGATCTATCTATGCATATAAATAAAATTGAAATGTCGGTCTGTAATTTGAAAATTTTTTTTTCGAGTGCATATAGTTATTAATAAGGTAAAAAGGCTACTTTTTATCCCGGGATTTTGATGGGACAGGGATTTACACGGAAAAGCGTATTCCAAAAACCATGCAGAATAACTAAACATTTTTCTATTAATACGAAATTTTTGGGAGCAAAATCAAATAAAATCCCAAAGAGACTAAAATTACAATTACAAAAAAACAACAGTATAGATAACCGTACTAACATAACTAACCTTTTTTTTCTGAAGACACTTAAATCATATTAAATAAAAAATAAACGAGCAAAATATTAATTATTGCGCAAGGGCCGCTTGTCTTTTAAATACCAGAAGGACTTATAGAAGGGTAGTTGTACCTATACTATCAAGTTATTTGGGCTGGTAATTACTTGGCACCGACTTCAAAATTATAAAATATTTTTTTTATTATTTTTGTTTAACAAAATCAAAGTATGTTTTACATTATGTAAAAATATTTTTTACTTTTTAGTTCGTTGTTTGAAGTCGATTTTTCTTTTTGTTGAAAATTAATTTTATTTTTGTTAAAAATTATTTAAGTATTTTTTTTTATTATATAGTAATTAATGTACTAGGTCTTGTTTTGATAACTCACATTCGCGTTCAAAGTTAACACGAAGAAAATTTTTAAACTTAAATTAAAATTATAATTTTCAGCGCATCCAAAAGTTCTCGCGTTTTACTCTCACTGTGGGCTATTAGGGACCACAGAAGCGATTTACCATGGCGTGCCAATGGTGGCGATGCCGATATTTGGAGACCAGCCAGCCAACGCCGCTGCTGTTGAGGAGAGGGGGCTCGGCGTCCAAATACAAATAGCACAGCTAACAAAAGATAATTTGTTAGAGAAATTAAAAATTATCCTCGATCCACAGTACGTCTAATACTTTTTTATTTTTTTTATTATCTTCATGCTGTATGTAAGCTCACAGTGAACTCAGAGAAACTCCGTTCCCTACTTTCAACCAAATATTCCAGACATAGTGTGTCTGGAACTACTAACTACGCCGAATTTTGTCCTGTTACTAGAGCAAGGAAATTAAAATAAATTTGAAAATTAATTTCAAAACATTTTGTATAATTTTCTTTTTCACACCCCACGTTGTATAGGTAAGAGGAGCCTAATGTTAAGACACTGCGCTCCCGACTTTTTGTTGAATTATTATATATGCGAAATACAGGATGAAGCTGAAAAAGAAAGAATGGGTATCGAACACACGATCTGTCGCGTTTACAGTCACACGCTCGTACCCCAGCCCCGACGACTGGCCTTAATGTTGATTTAACAAATTAAATTATAAACTATTTTTTAAATATATCTTAAATAAAAAATTTCAGGTTCAGGCGAAACGTGAAGATTCTTTCGAAAGCCTGGCAGGACAGACCAATTTCAGCAATGGAGAGTGCAATACATTGGACTGAATTTGCAGCGCGCTACCATAATCTTACATTTAGAAATCCAGCCGCAGATGTACCACTTTATCAATATCTTTGTCTAGATATCTTATTCGTTTCTATTGTCATTTTTATAATTTTATTAGCTTTTCTAAAAACATTACTGTCATTGATAATAACGAAATTATATTCGAGTAAATCAAAAAAGCATAAGAAACATTAGTACTATATGTGATATAATATTATATTTATGTTTATTGTATAATTTAGAATGTAGTACAGCAGTAACTCTTTATAATAAAGAATAAATATCCCCTCCTTACCTTAAAGAACGTTTTGAGTTTTTAGGCGAGACACATTGCCGATCTCTGCGGTCTGAACGTAATCACACTCTAAAGATTCCTTCTCATACTTCTTTCTTTTACAGCAGTTCATTTACTGTGATGGCATGTAGACTGTGGAACTCGCTTCCTTTAGAGGTCAGAAATTCCAAAACTTTTCTAACCTTCAAACGTCGCTTAAAGTTACACTTTATGTCACTTTAAGGGTTAGATTCTTTTTTTTTCTGCCATTTCGGTGTTTACCCTTACCTTTTAGTTTTTTTATATCTTTATATATATATATATATATATATATATATATATATATATATATATATATATATATATAATATGTTTAATTGTATATTTATTATAGTATAGTGCAACAGTACGTCTGTATTGTGCGGTATGTATAAATATTACATTTTATTTATTTATACCCTTAATCTATACTATTTGCACCCTATCCCTATCTTAATTTGCTATTCCCTCTGCCTTAAGGTTGCCTGGCAGAGATTGCTATTAAGCAATAAAGCCGCCTTTTGTACATTTATATTTTGTTTTTATTGTATTTCTGTATCGTTTCTTGGGTGTACAATAAAGAGTTATTATTATTATTAATAAATATAATTACTTAAAATAGAGCTATCATAAATAAAGGTTTTTGTATACTTGTGAGAGTTGGATAATACCGAGCCCGTAAGGACTTGGACCTATAATTAGAAAACTATTTCATATTAAAAGAAACAAAAATATTAAAGAAACAAAAATTTATGTATGGTTTGTATTTTTTATTATACAATGTTTCTAATAATGGTGCGCTGGTGAAACAATATTTTTTTATTAAAAACTTTCCATATAATATATATATTTTTATAAAATTTAAATTAATATATATATTTTTATAAAGTCTAAATATTTCTATTGTATCTTTTATTATACAATGTTTCAAATAATGGTGCGTCGGTGAAACAATATTTTTTTATTAAATAGTTCTCGATTTAATATATATTTTTGTTTTGTTTTGTTATAATATATTTTTGTGTTGGTTATCTAGAACTGGGCTAAAATTAAGGTCTATAGGTCAGTCAACCGCTGATAAAATTAACGATTTTTGGACATCATTATTTAAATAACCGTTTGTGCTGTGTTTATGAATTTTGATGCACGTATACAGGTGGCGGGTCTAAAAATTTGAGGCAGATTTGACAGGTTTAGGTGGAATAATTTTTGAGTTATGAAAGGGTAAAAAGTGGCTTCAAATGGTTCGCGTAAAATTACCTACGGTGCTGCTCGCCAGTTCTGTTTTAAAGTTGGCTACGTTTGAAGTTGGCTACGCGCTACCGCGCTTAATAATAATAATATGTATTTTCATCAAAAAATCCATATTAAACACAACAATAGATATCATACACAATTGCTTAATAATTCAATCAAAATCGATTTTTTCGCTTAGGATATAAAATGCCACAATCAGACGTACATACAGACACATCATCATACATACAGACACATAACTCTTTTGTCGAAGTAAAAACAAGTTAATGTAAATAAAAAATACTTTTCGTAGTTTACAATTTTGCGTCCTCGACTGATAATACCGAAGCTATTCGTGGCGCAGGGGCACAAAGTGTAACTGTGAACGCGACAGGTTGTAGGTTCCATTCCCACTCGAGGAAAATATTTAATTTAGTGGCAGCATATTCAAATATGGATATAGGAGGGGCCATCAGGGATGTAAGAGGGGCCACCAATTATCTCAGGTCCCTAAATGTCAACCTCACCCACACGTCCTGCTAGACAATATGCAATATGCTAGGCGAAAACGCCTGATGTCGAGTACCAGCGCCATTAGTGGAAACATTTCAGCCACTGCGGTCACCAACCCGCATGCCAAGAGTGGTGCCTAAGGCAATTTACCCTTTGATGAGTGACGATCAAAAAACGAGGCCCCCAGTTCCCAGTATTCGCACTATTCCTGGACACGGTACTGGCCATGGTAGCGGTACGAAGTGGGTACTAAAAATCCCCGGGTTACCTTAGAATGCCGCAAACAACGACTCAACGCCGCGCTTAGCCTCCATACCAGAACGAAGGAATAAAAATATAAATTTAAGTAAATATTCATCTCCTCGAGTGGGAATCGAACCCACAACCAGTGGGTTTTACAGTTACACTTCGTGCCCTTGCGCCAGACTGGCCTATAGATTGACTTCTTTATGTCCAATAAGCGCTAAATATTCAGGAATGTATTTGTGATCCACAGGGTTAAAACTGGAGCTGATCACCGACTTATAAGAGGCACTCTGAATATAAAAATCAATATAATACAAAGGGCGAGGTTCATGACATCGACTGTTAGACCATCTCTGCCCCAAATCGAGGCCGGCTGCGATGCTTCCCAGCTTGAGCTACAGAAGCGATTTGCCATGTTGGAAACCACGCAGGATATTGACGACGCCACTAGCAGTCTATTGCGTTTCATCCGTGAAATTTGCCTAAAATATTTTCGACCAACAAGTAATCAACGAAAGTCAAAGCTTACAAATGAAACTTTAGAACACATGAGGAAACGACGCGAGCTCATAAAAAACTAATAAGGCGTGACTTAAGGCGTTACCCGGGATATTGAGGATACTATTGCACACAACAGGGGCTCGAAAGTATTAGCAAAGCCTCATACCACCTATTGCTCAGAACCGCACAAGGAACTACCGTCACGTTCTAGCCGAGGTCGAGGGTTTTACAATCTTTAGAGTCCCCCGGCGTGGATGAGTCGCGAGGCAGACTCAGCCACTAGCAAGATAGCTCTCGGACATCTTTAAAAGAAAAATGTTCCTGGGGAGGACGGAATAACTGCAGAGCTTCTCAAAGCAGGAGGCCAGCTTATTTTGGTAAGCTTAACCGGTCTTTTAAATTCCGTCCTTTGTAATGGCATTACACCGCAGGCATGGAGCCGGGGTGTAATAAAATTATTCTTTAAAAAGGATGATAAATTTTGATAAAGAACTACTGCCCCACTCTTGAGCCATGTATATAAGTTATTTTCGAGAATTATATATACAAACCGTCTTGCTCAGAAATTCAATGACTTCCAACCAGTCGAGCAGGGCTGGTTCCGTACCGTAGATCACATACACATTCTTAGACAAATTATTCAAAAGACCGAGGAATATAATCCGCCTCTGTGCCCAGCGTATGTAGATTACGGGAAGGCGTTTGATACGATCGAGACCTGGGCTGTTCTAGAATCTATGCAGAGATGCCTTATTGACTTTTTTAATTGAAAGACAAAAGTCTTCAATCAGTGCGTCTAACCTGTCATGACCTACGGAGCTGAAACGTAAACACTCACCGTAGGGCTGGTCCACAAATTCAAGGTCACTCAGTGGAGCGCGCAATGCACAGGATGTTTCTGGCAGATAGAATCCGAAATGAAGTAATTCACCAGAGAACCAAAGTCTCCGACATTGTACAAAGAATCAGCACGCAAGCAAGTAGTACTGGGCTGGCCATGTCTCCAGAAGTACTGACCGTCGATGGACCCGACACATGTTAGAGCGGAGAACGCGCTTAGGCAAGCGTAGTGTAGGACGCCCTGCATCACGATGGACAGACGATTTAAAGCGGGCATCGGATGGATGCGAGAAGCCTGAGACCGGGATAGTTGTCGCTTGATGAGGGAGGCCTACGTTCAGCAGTGGACGGCGATAAGCTGAGAGAAAAAAAAACAAATATGCGCATAGTTACCAATGTGTAAAAGATACATTACTCTGACGCCGCACTTGCAGCTCGTGGAAACAAACAATAGAGTTCAATATATTTGCTGAGTTAACTGTTTTCAAAAATATAATTTTTTAATGAATATTCTCAACTTGCTCTGATACAGAAAAGTTCTATGTAAAATTAAATAAATATTTTTTTCCCCTGCGTAATTTAACTGGCGCAGTCAGTAGAATCACGGCGTTTGCCTATAATATAACTCTTAAAGCCAGCGAACGGTTTCAATCGTTATTACCGCGATCTATTAAAAAGAATCTACGAAGGCGAGACCAGCGGAGCACCCTAAGCATCGGAAGTTCTGACAAGCTGTTGAGTCCCGGTTGGAGTTGCAGAAGTTTCTTTGGTGAGTACTCTTGTTATCCAAGTTCCTTTGCTATATTTCCTTCTGTACTATTTTAATGTATCTGTCTATATAGCTCGAATCGCGTAGACATTTACTATTATGAATTAATAATTGATAAATAAATAATAATTAAATAAATATAATTATTTTGAATGGAATCGAATTATTTTAATAAATAATAATATATTAAATGGAATTATTTGAATTGTTTTATTCAATTATAATAGTTATTCGTGATTAAAAGGTAAAATGTCTTTTGAAAATTGCGACAATTCTAGTTTTAAGCTAATTTCAGATTTTATGCCACGATATGATGGTAATTCAAAAACTTTGAATTTTTATATTAGAAAAGTAGATAATATATTAAGATTTATTTATAGAGGGCACAGCGAAACACCACCCTGCTATAGTTTGTGTAATTAAAAATAGACTCAGTGGAGCCGCAATAGATGCGATAGCATACGAAGAGTCTCTCGATTCATGGGACGCTATTAAACGCGCTTTGATTAGACGATTAGGTGAACCTAGAAATGAAATTCAACTTATGCAAGAGCTAACTCGAACGTAATAAAAATGAAGACGCCGAAGCTTTTGGTAAGCGCCTTCGAGATATGCTCGATATCCTTTTATCTGTAGGAAATCATAGTAATAAAGAGTATTATAAAAACATGGTTATAGAACAGTATACAAACCAACTAGACTTCCAAATTTCTAAAGGTGTACGTCTAGCTAGGCCTACGTGGTAGGCCTACGTTAGAGCTAGCCATTGTAGCCGCTAGGCAGGAAGAAGCAAAGCTCACATATAATAGATTTATCAATAATTTTAATATGTCAACCTCACAAAGTAAGGTTAAAGAGAATCATAAAAATTTTATTTCATTTCCAAATTAGCAATTTAAGTTTAACAATCCCCCTATGCACGTAAATTCAAACTTTACAAAATAATTGAACGCCAGAACAACGTTAACAGTGGATTCAGTCGATGCTACCGTGGAAAAATCGACAACCCTCAGGTAATTATAGACCGTTTATGAATTATAGAGGTAACATTCCTCAACAACATTTAAATCCACCCCAAAAGGTATCGGATGTGACTATGAGGTCAACTAATAAGCCCGAGAAGCCACAGTTCGCAGTGGAAGAGCTTTTCTACACTGACGAGCCACAGGAGTAGCAGCTCAATGAGTACTCTCAATATTACAACCCAAGTGAGTATTACGATAATGTACGAGACAAGCAGACACCAGACAAGCAGAATACTTTGAACCTGTCATGGAGGAAATAAGTAACCAGCAGGATTTTACGTTAGGCAGAGATCCAGACGTAAAGAGGTAATAAAATTAAATAATCAAGACAGAGATCATTTACCCTACATAGAATTACCCGAATTTAAAGGTAAGTTTTTAATTGACACAGGTGCTTCTAGATCCCTTATTTCACCAGAAGTTATATTTAATTCTATTTTCCAAAATTGTGTAGAGTATGAACCATTTGAAATAAAAACAGCTCATGTGACAACACATCATAGCCATGTAGTTAACCTTACCCTTACCCCCAATCTTTAATAGTGATATTGTTCATAAATTCCTTATTTTTGAATTCGATCCTAAATACAAAGGACTAATGGATTGGTTTAGATTTATTGAAATCATTATCTAGTAATATTAATTTGAAAAATAAATTACTACATACAGCGACAGCCGACATACCTAGTTATTTCAACTATCCTAAGGAACTTATAAAAGTAGAACCAAAGTGTGAAAAACTTATCACGTTAAAAACAAATTATACTGACGGATTTTATATTTACGATGACTATGCTTGGTCTAAGGGATTAATATCCCCTGCTGCTATTATTAATGTTATAAACGGATAATTTATAACCACAGCCATCAATTCCAATTCAGAAGGACGAATCATATATAACATATCTAGATTTAAATTAAAACCCTATAACATTATATATAAAAATGGCAAACAAAATACAAATGCCGACGCCCCTTCTAGGACAAAACTATTTCAAAATAGTATAGAATCTTTATCAACCGTGAATTCTAATGATAATAAAGATGACAATTTAATTGACCGAATATTCCAAGATGTAGGTGCACAAACTAATGAAAACGAAGCACAGGTTCCTCCTGTACCTTATAATAATAATCATAATAACATGGAGCCTGACAACAATGACAGACATAACATTCTTACATCAGAGACTGACGAAAAAACTGACAATATGGGTATCAGTACAATTGACCCCGATAACTTAGTATCCACTAACCATTCCCAAACAGATAACGAAAATAAAAGTTTACTAATTAAATATAACAATAATGACAGACAAGATAAACAATTTCACCTTAAAAGAATGCCCAGTTCGAAATATAGAGTAGACAATAGATCAACTAATTCTAGGACATTAGTTAAAAACCTATTTACCAAAGTAAATAATACTGAGAAGAAAATAGTTACATTTTCAAAGAACAACATAAGAAAAATATATAAGGTAGGTGAAACAGTCTTTGAGCAAGTAGCTAAAACGCCGCTCAGAGATAAAGCCATACCAGACCTCAAAGGTCCGTATAAAATAACAAATTTGCACTCTAATAATATAACGGAGATTATAAATAATCATCCAAACACTAATTCTAATAGAGTTCGTTTTAAGTTGGTACAAAACTACTCATCTTGTTTCAGGTTCCTCAATACTGGAGCCCTCGTGTTCCTGACAAGAGTAACAATAACCCCAGACCTCTTAGATAATGGAATTTTGTTATTTAAATTTGATTATTTAAAGAAAAATTCCTAAATAAAATGATACGTTTAACCTTGCTTGTACTTATAATAACGAATTAAATTTTAGAGAATTTATTTGGTTGTATGCGAGTATACTTCATCTGAAAGGATACATAAAGCCTACAGAGATCAAATAGAATATAATTTATATTTAATTAATAAAAAGTTATTGTTTCTTAATACTACTTCGAGAGTTAAGCGTGGTATTATAAATGGATTAGATTTAATAGTAGTAGTTATAATGAGGAAATCTATTAATTCGTAAAATATATGTAGTTTTTTATTATTTTTTTAAAACATGAAACTTAATAAAATAAATAAATCAAAGTGTCTATTATGAGAAAAGCATATACAAGGTGTCTCAAAAGAAATTTTATATTTATAAATATCATTAAAAAAAAACTTAGTAGTTTATTAGTGAAATGTTTATTTATTTCTAAAATACAGACTTTGGGAATTTATTTTTTAAAAATAATGTCATCCAAATGTTTACCCTCGCGTTCACGGCACTCATTCAACCTAACGCTAAAATTTCTTATGACGGCTTGGCAAGTACGCTCAGTGATGGCTTCCATTTCGTGGCGAATATTTTGTTTTAATTGCGCCAGAGAAGTTGGTTTGTTGACGTACACTTTAGATTTAAGGAAACCCCACAGGAAAAAGTCCATCGGAGTCAAATCAGGACTGCGTGGAGGCCAATTTATGTCCCCTCTTCTGGAGATTAATTTTCCTGGAAAAATCTCACGAACTCGTGGTAGAGACACATTAGACGTGTGTGACGTCGCTCCATCCTGCTGGAGCCATGTCCTTTGACTATAGCTAGGAGAATTATGCAGTGTAGGCAACAAAAAATTATCTAACATCTTCACATAACGTTCTGAGTTAATTGTAAGTGCACGTCCCCCCGTGTCTTCAAAAAAGTATGGGCCGATTATTCCTCGCGATGGCATTGCAGCCCATACGGCTACTTTTGGCGAATGAAGAGGTCTCTGATGCTTGCGTTTCGGATTAGTTGTACTCTAATAGCGACAGTTTTGTCTGTTAACGTGCCCATTCAGATGAAAGTGAGCTTCATCAGAGAATATGTTGTTGGTGAACGTATGTAATCTCTCAGTTATTTCGTTTACGAATTCTAGTCTTTGAATAGGATCCTGGGGCTTCAATTCCTGCACCAATTGAATTTTATAGGGGTGCAGCTTTAGATCTTTGCGCAAAATGCGTTGAAGCGATGATCTATGCACGTTCAAAGCACTTGCACGCTTTCGAATTGAGAGGTCAGGATCAACACAAACAGACTGATTGACTCGTTCTACGTTTTCTTCTGTCCTCGGTAACCTTGGCCGTCCAGATTTTGGTTTATCTAAAGTTGAGCCAGTCTCTTCAAACTTCTTTACCCAATTCTGAATGAGGTATGCTTGGTCCATCAGTGACGTCATCATCAGTGACGAAAATCACGAATATTGCAAAAATTTCGTCGCGCTATAGTCGCAAAATTACCGTTTTTGTAAAATTCACGCACGCACAACGCGCGGTCCACTCCCGAGAAACGCTCCATAGCGACTAAATTCCCAAGAGCCAGGCTATCGAATGACATACCCCCCGCGCCCCTCTAATGCATTGCGTTCACGCAGCAAGCTGATCAAATATATAATTTCTTTTGAGACACGCTGTAGTACAGAACATTTCCCAACTTTCATCCTAGAAATCCCTTCCATTACTAATGATAAACATAACCTAACAATTATTCCTTAATCCAAGTTCCCTGTACTTGGTAACGAAGGGTACACTTAAAGAAGGAAGTAGAATATATACCTCTCGATTCTATACATCAACTTGCAAATAGTATTCAAACTCTCGAAGAAGATGAAGAAATAGATTGGCCTATTATCATGGCTGTTCCCAGCTGGCCTAGGATCATTATATACATTTCTATAATAATTTTTATTATGTGGAAAATCTACAAGCATTTACGCAAAGTCCCGGAGAAAATCAGCAGCGTGGACACTTCAGAAACCTGCAGGACCAGCTTCCATCTTAAGGAGGGAGGAGTTAACAATGTGTAAAGGTACATTCCCCTGACGCCGCACTTGCAGCTCGTGGAAACAAACAATAAAGTTCAATATATTTGCTGAGTTAACTGTTTTTAATAATATCATTTTTTAATTAATATTCTTTGTCTCCAACTTGCTCTGATACAGAAAGGTTCTTTGTAAAATTAAATAAATATTTTTTTTAAAAAGCCTTTTTCTCGCCTGCGTAATTTAACTGCATTCATCCTCAAATAATTGTGCAATTTTTTCGGAGCGAATTTTAAGTAATTTATTAGACAAGGGTTAGTTGTGGCGCAAGACCAAGAACGTTCGATTGACATATCGTTTAGTGTGTAGGAGTCATTACGCGCGGAATTATCAACCGCATGGTGTTGTCCAACTCCCCCTACACTTCAATAAATATAGTAAGTTACCCTACCCTAATTCTATTTATATTATTCAACAAATAAAACAATGAAGAAAGTAAAAAAACTATATTCAAATAATTAATTTAGTAATTAAGGTACAAAAAAATATGTTTTTTTTTATAATTCACTAGCCTACGTCATACAAAAAATTAACATGTTGGCCTTGAATTATTAAAATTATGAGTAGTCCGAACTCGAATTTACAAAAAAACACAGTATTAAAGCAGTAAGTACACATTGGTCAGTGTTCGTATATAATATCACGTTTAATTATCGTTTTAATTTTTCTTTTATCTCCATTATTTTTTGCTATCTGATTTGTTAACTCGGAATAAAATTTATTTAGTAGATAATCATGTGCTCGTACAGAATTGTGTAATTATTTCTTAAAATGACTGTGATCACTTTTTTAAATATTTTTATAATTCTAACTGGAAGTCGCATTAGTAATGTGCAATCGTTAAATATTTTAGGTGTTTTTCCTCTACCCGCAAAAAGTCATTTTTTCGTGTTTTCTCCATATCTAAAAGAGTTAGCAAATCGTGGGCACAATGTGACTGTTATATCGTACTATCCACAAAAAGAATTTCTGGCTAACTATCATGATATAGACTTGGGTGAAACGTCCAAACCTATCGAGATCACTCATCCATTAAGCAAATCACTATTTTTTGTTTTTATTTCACTGACACTGCTTCAATCGTTCAGTGGTCCTATAAGTTGCCGAATGTTATTAGATAATGAAGACGTTCAAAATTTGTGGGAAACACGTGTGAATTTCGATCTTGTTGTCGTGGAGCAGTTTAACACTGATTGTGGCCTGGCTTTGGCTTACGCTTTGAAAGCCCCGGTGATGGGCATTACTTCTCACGTGCTATTACCTTGGCACTATAACAGATTTGGTGTTCCCTACAATCCGTCGTATGTAACTTACGATTTTTTGAAAGGTGGTACGAAACCAACCTTAGTGGAAAGAATCACAAGAAGCTTTCTATATAGTTATAGCAATTTCTTATTTACTCATGCAAGTCAAGCTTTGGAACAAAATATAGTTAATGAACACATAGATAACGTGCCTCCGCTTAAAGACCTAGCTAAAGAAATCAAATTAGTGTTAGTATACCAAAATTTTATTCTGTCAGGTTCTTCAATATCAGGTCCAAATGTTATTGACGTTGGTGGTTATCATGTTGCTGAACCGAAACCTTTGCCAGAGGTAAGAAAAATATTTAATTTATATATAGGGCTTAAAAGGATAATTAACACCTATTTTCGATTGAGACAGAATATATGACAGCCGAATACTTGTATTATAATAAAATAAAAAAGAAAATAATTATAGCATATTTATTGCTGATTCAAAATAAAAAATAAAAATTATGAAAAATAAAATACCCGATTGTATAAAACTAAAAAGAAAAAAAGCCCAATAGTTAATAAGGACTAACTGCTTTGAAATATAGGTCCCGACTGTTAATCTAATGAACTATTAGGCTTATTTTTTTTTTAGTTTTATACAGTCGGGTTGAAATCACAAATTAAATTATAATATTTATATAATTAATTATATTCCAGTACCTGATATAAATAAAAGCTAGGCAGTAGATCCTTTCAACACAGATATTTCACATATCCTTGACAGCGCTATAGGAATACCGATTAATTGAAATATAATGTAATTCAACCTTGAAACGTAAACTCAAAGAATTTTCTATACCAAGTTTTAGGGTGACTAAAAAAGCATTATAAAATGAAAGATCAGAAGGAGCTTTGAAATATTTACTGCTTTTCTCAACCACATATCTTCTTGAAACCGTTTCTCTGTTCTTGTATACATCAAAAGCAAATACAGAAACAGGTTACAATTAGAATCCGATTTAAGATTACAACTAAGTAAACGTATCAACGCACATATAACTTGTTAAGGTGCAAAAAAGTAGCACCAACCTTCACGTTAATACAATTATATTTTGTATTAAAAATATTTATCATACCTACTAATACCTACTTACAAAATGTTTTATTTTGGCCGACATCCCAGTGCTTAAAACTGCAAGTGTCTGTTTTTTAATGAAACTTATTTTTAAGAATGATACATTACATGATAGTACATTCTTAATTCTTATTACATGATAGTAGTAGAATAGCTTACACCAGGGTTGCCTAGAAAAATCCTGCCGCAATCACCTTTAATTAAATTAATGGTAATACGTTTTTTGGGGAAAATATGTTTTTTGGGGAAAATATGTTTTTTATACGAATCCCACACCGTGTGAAAGAAAATCGCATACGGAATTGAAAACACAATGGCTGTCAAATGCCACAAGCCCAGGGTTTGCGTGGTTTAAACAGGTCACTTAATGTTAACAATTTCCTAACTATGATCTTAGGCAATAAGTATCTGCCTACTAATAAATAGTCTGAAATTTATTTTTGTGTATTTTTTATAAAAGAAATAAGGGCCCTTGAAAATGTGTTTTATTTTCTGAGGTCCGTGGACTGAAAAAGGTTAAGAAACATTTCTAATACTCGTAATACTAATCAGAAAAAAGTATAGGTATATCTTAGAGGAAAATAATTGTTATCAATATCTTTTGATAAGTGGAAAACTGCAGATTAGAAGTGTAAGTTATTGACGTTTATTATTTCGACAATAATAACTTCATTTCGAAATTCCATAATGTTGTTAGTTGATTGATATCTTTAGCAATTTATAAAATAAATTAAAAAAAATAGCTGTCAGAGTGAAAAAGTAAGCAATACATTGCTTATTTACTGTTTTCCTGAGCAATACATTGCTTATTTTTTCGCTTAAGTTCTTAAAAAATAAAATACCGAAAAAATATATATAATGTGCTTAATGTCCGAAGGAAATATATCGTTTTTAGTTTCGTGTTTACAATTTTGTAAAATTATATCCCCATTTTTTTTTGCTTCATGATGTATCCTGCACATATCAGGGTAGGCAGAAGGAACTTGGGAAACTCCATCAAGACGCTTTTATTCTACGCCATTTGTTTTTTTCTTTGGGGTTACTGGTGCCATTAACTATATGATTTTCAATTAAAGATATTCCTAACTTTTACTACTATTAATACTATAGTAGGCTATTTATTGTATATTGTTGCGTAAAGTGTTGCTTAAAATAAAGCTACAGCATTAAGTAAACTTTTTTCCCATATTATGTATTTTATATATATGTATTTTTTTTATATTTATATCGCCAATATGTGCCAATAAAGTTTTAAAATTTTATGACTTAATTTAAAAAAAAATATTTTTCTCGAAAAGGACTTGAAAAAATTCATCGACGAGTCTCAGCATGGTGTCATCTATATAAGTTTTGGGACACTGTTGAAAGGATCCGCGATGTCAATTGACAAAATACAAAGTATTATAAGCGCTATATCAGAACTACCTCAGCGCGTTATATGGAAATGGAATAAAAGAAAATTGCCTGTAAATTCGACTGATATTTATTTATCAAAATGGTTGCCGCAGAATGACATTTTAGGTAATAAGATGTAAAAAAACATACCATACCGTACCACTACTTATAAATATATATGTAAAGTAAATATTATTACGATTTAAAAACGCTGTAATTAATTATTTAAAACATATTTGCTACAATGAAACAGATATTAGTTATCTTATTATTAATAAAGCAGCCAGTCTTGGTGCAGAAGCACAAAGTGAGACTGTAGAATCGAGTGGTTGTGAGTTCGACCCCCACTCGAGGAAATGAAATATTTATTTACATTTATATTTTCATTTCTTCGCTCACGTGTAGAGGCAAAAACAACACAACAAGCGCGGCGTAGAGTTCCGCTACTCAACACGCGATACCTCCAGAACTCGGCGGAAATTATTTTTTTCTGGGACTGTCGGGTCTTAACATTACTTTCCCTCTGCCTATCCTGTTGTGTGCGGTATACAGCGGAAAGTTTAAAAAAAAGTTTCTAAATAAATTAAATAAATCAGCTTCACGCTGTATCCCGCACACAGCAGGGTAGGCAGAGGGAACCTAGTGTTAAGACACTCCGTTCCCCACTTTCTGCCGAATTCTGGAGGCATTGCGTGTTGAGTGGCAGAACTCAACGCCGCGCTTAACCTCGACACCAGAGCGAAGAAATGGAAATATAAATTTAAGTAAATATTTCATCTCCTCGAGTGGGGATCGAACCCACAACCAGTCGGTTTTGCAGTCACACCTCGTGCCGCTGCGCCACGACCGGCCTCAAAGTTTCTATTTTCCTATAAAAATGATAATTCTATTTCTAGATAGAGAAAATGTCAATGATGTTGTCACAAATTTATGATGATAATGTAGAGTGCGTATAACATAACATATACGTATATTTTCAGCACATCCAAAAGTTGTCGCATTTTTTTCCCATTGTGGCCTATTAGGGACTACTGAAGCCATTTATAATGGCGTACCTGTAGTAGGTATGCCTATATATGGAGACCAACCAACTAACGCAGCTGCCATAGAAGAAAGTGGCTTGGGCGTACAAGTAGAATATGATTTGCTCAGCAAGCAATATCTTCTCGAGAAATTTAAAACAGTCCTTAATCCTGTGTGAGTATAAGCCTTTTTTTTTCTTTTATTAATATCTACTGATTAGCATTAGTTCACCAAAAATTATACTCTTGTCACCATTCATTTGTTAGTTTACAGTTTCACACTGTATGCTGCATACAGCAGGGTAGGCAGAGGGAACCTCAAAGTGATAAGACACTCAGTTCCCTACTTTTCGCCGAATTTTCGAGACCTTGCCTGTCGAGTGCGGAGCTCGAGGTTGGGCCTTTGTCTTGGTGCCAGAGCAAAGAAATGAAAATATTGATATATAATAATTCATTCCATCCAGTGGGGATCGAACCGACAATTGTCGCGTTATAGTCTCACACCCTTGCGCCACGACGGCCTCAATTTGCGTTTAATAGTGTTATTTTACTTCGACTAATATTTAAATATGCACCAAACCACAACTTGTTGTACCTCCTATACCTACCTATACCTATCAATTTCAATTTATAGATTTCGAGAAAATGTAAAACACCTATCAAAAGCGTGGCATGATCGACCTATAAAAGCAATGGATAAAGCAATTTTCTGGACTGAGTTTGCGGCGCGCTACAAAAACGTTACCCTCAGACCGCCAGTTACAGACACACCTATGTACCAATACCTCTGTATAGATGTTTATATGATTTTATTTATAATTGTCGTGATAAATATTATTTTTCTTAAGTTTTTCATATCATTATTGTATAGAATTACAATAAATAAGTTATTAAAAACGCCACAAAGTCATATAAGCAAGAAAGCTAACTAGAGTAGATTGCTTACGCAAAGTTCTCGTTTTAAAATTGTAATTTTATAGTTATTTGTATTTGCACTTATTACTTATTAAACATGATAAAACTATTAAAATAGTTTTTTTTTATTTTTTAATTAAGAAACATGAATAATAATTGTTTTAAATAATAACACATTTTTTTTTTATTTATGGCATTTTTATAAAAACTGCCAATGAAAACTAATCTCCCTGCTTTTACCTTTCTCCTATCAGTAATAATAATACCAAGAAAACCATTCTAGCTCCTCTAAAGCACGACTCTACGATCGGACTATATCAGCCATGTTATGATTATCCTTATTTTCGATATCCTTGTTGCCTGTAATTACTCACATTATCAATTTTTCTTTATCCTCTAGTCAGTTTCCCGTGATGTAGCTGGCGTAAGGCATTTGTTCTCCCACTCCCTAAAATGTCTAAATCTACGCTACCGTCACATTTTCGTCCTATTTCAATCCTCCCTCTCCTCTCCAAAATTCTACAATCCACTGCTCACAAACAAATCTCGCACTGTTAAAACCATTACAGTCCGGATTTAGAACTGGTCACTCACTGCACTACTACTGCTTTATTAAGAGTTACTGAAGACATTCGATCTGGAATTGAAAATAAGCATTTAACTGTGCTTATTTTAATAGATTTTAGTAATGCAAATGTTCAAAATTACACTATAATACAAAACAGTATTGACATTATAGTGTCGATAGTAATTGAAAATAGTTATACTACAGGAGGATACCTTCATATGCACTGTTTAAACCCGTTTTTATGACATAATGTAGAATAATATATTCTATAGAGGAATCACACATTCTTTTTATTCTTTAACTATAACACGTAAATACATTTTTTAGAGGTTACTCTGTACTAAGATGACAGCTCTGTTCCCGCATTTACGGCCCTGATATATCGATATAAATAATAGAAATATAAAATATTGGAAAAAAAGGAGAAACGCAATTATATTGCATTTTTCTTTTTTCATACTTGAAACGTATTAATAAATTTACATACAATTCATTCATTTTGAATATAACATTAAGTTTAATCAGCTTCACGCTATTTTAACAGATGACATTAATATATTTGATACTTCCTTAACATGATTATTTAATGTATTTTTTATATATTTAATATATTAAATATATCTACTGTAAATGAATGCAACGTATATATAACGCCAATGATTAAAATGTATTGCCATCACCGCGTCATCTAAACACAATATAAAGTTTTATAAACTATGAACTCACAATCAGAATTTACTTTCCAAATACATATACAGTAATAAACCCGGACTTACGCGGTAGGTAGGACCGAGCGATTGCCGTGTAACG
>JAAIXJ010000254.1:163023-312376 GCA_013403705.1 Heliconius hermathena
TGCATGGAATTTCGTACGGTAACGAATCACTAAAGTAGTACTATATGTAACCTCAAATTATAGTAGAATAGTGTTTACTACAGTGTCACCTACATATTTATTTTCCCTTTGTGAAAATGTGTACTTTTGTGCCAAATAAAGTGTTCTTGCGCAGATTTTTTCTGAATAAAGCAGTGCAATAAAATTCCCCGCAAAAACACTTTATTTGGCACAAAAGTACACATTTTCACAAAGGGAAAATAAATATATAGATGACATTGTAGTAAACACTATTCTACTATAATTTGAGGTTACATATAGTACTACTTTGGTGATTCGTTACCGTACGTATATATATATATATATACACACACACTTGTGACCATGAGCCTCGACGCCTGACGATTGGCCTCTGGTCTATTTTAAATAAAGATTTTATATCACACAATGCTCAAATAATAGACTCATTCATATCAATGGAATCAGTCTCTTTAAACGAGGAGGAGAGTATAACATTGGTCGCGTATCCGTATGTCCACAAACAAATATCGGATAGATATTAGTCTGGACACAATCTGACCACCCTCAATATTATTTATATGTCTATAAACATAAAAATGTTGTCATTACAAATATAAAACAAAAAATGATAATGGTAATCTAAATTGTAATTAATTATAATAATTCGTAATGTATGATTTTTTAATCAGATTAGATAAAAAGATAGTCAAAAACTTTTCAGTGGTACAAAACAAACGCGGGTAATACCTATATTACATATACATACACTCATTGGTCACTGGTGAATTAAAGAGTAAATACTAAACTAAAACTAAAGAAAACTCAGGCTTCATTGTGTCCTGCATACCGATTATGTACCAATAATCCAATGTTTTTTAAAAATGTATTAAAAATACATATATCAAATCAATAAAATGAGTTTAGTCGTGGAGAGGAGGCACAACCGAGCGACTGTAAGCGCGTCAGATTGTGGGTTCGATTCGATAACTATTATAATGGTGGTTAAAGTATAAGTAAAATTACCTGTCTACATAAATTATAAATATTGCCAGTCCACATTTTAAATGTGTAATTAGTTAATTAATATTGATAACAAAAACATTGCACCGCCCACACTTTTCTAAAAATAAAGTAACATTGTAATTAAAAGAATATATTAAAATACTAGAGGCCACCTTGCGTCTTCGACTTGAACTATACAAATATTTATTTAAGTGTATTTAAGAAAAAAATATTATATATATGATATTATATTGATGTAGATATATTATATTAGAATAACATATTATATCATTTGTATTATATACGTACGGTGTGTGATTTTGGAGACAGTAGGTTAGGATTATTGAAAGCCACGCGGTCAAAGTTGCGAGCGGAAAGCTACTTAAATAATACTGCAGACAGTTTCGTTTTCCAGTATTTATTGCCACGTACTGTAAAAATTGTTGTTTTAATTACTTTACTTTTTTTTTAATTACTTACTATTACTAATAATTTTATAGAAATACAAATAAAAATGTATATTCGTAATTTATGAGGCCAGTCGTGGCGCAGGGGCACAAAATGTGACTGTAAATCGACTGGTTGTGGGTTCGATCCTCACTCGAGGAGATGAAATATTTACTTAAATTTATATTTTCATTTCTTCGCTTTGGTGTCGAGGCAAAGCGCGGCGTTGAGTTCTGCCACTCAACACGCAATGCCTCCAGAATTCGGCAGAAAGTGGGGAACGGAGTGTCTTAACACTACGTTCCCTCTGCCTACCATGCTGTGTGCGGGATACAGCGTGGAGATGATTTATTTTGATTTATGTCTAAATTAAACCCATTCGGAAGACTTACAACCTAAACAGTTATCGCTTAATAAGTATAGTGACGTGTTTTGGTAAACACAATGGTACTCCCATAGTAACCCTTAACGTGAAATTTTATTTTCTCGGTATCTACGAGGATTATAGTCTTTATAAAATATAGTTTATTAAGTAAGTTTATTATTTTATATTTATTTCATTTTTTTTTATTTAATCGTTCTCTACTTTTTTAGCTTCTACAATGACGAACACTGTTTACGTCAAAGAATTATATCATATCACCATGGATTCATAATATATATGTTTTTTTCGCTTTTCCTCATTATAAAGCGAGGAAATTAAAAGAATAAATATTTTATTTCCTAGAGTGGGTATTCAACCCTCAATTTTGTGTGCCCTAGTCGCACAATTGGCCTTAAATATGTAATCGAAATAATGTACCTACTATAATCAGTTACATAAAACATACATACCTGCCTATTTGACCATATGTAAACCAAAGATACTAATTGAGTACTTACATATTACATTAGCATTTGCTGTAAGCAATCATCTACAAATTAAATTATATTGTTTCTTTTCGTATTTTTTTCGAGAAATAATTATCTTTTTCATGTACTTAGTATATGAACTGCAATAATTAATTAAAATAAGGCGGTAAATTCCACCACACTGCGTCCAGAATCCGATAAAAAATGGGGAGCATAGCGTTTGGACACTAGGCTCCCTCTGCCTACTATGCTATATACAGCGTGGAGCTGAAAAAAATAAAATAAATATAATAAGCTCTTATAGAGCAAGCGAATGTATCAACACTTATATATTTATACATTTACAAAATAATTCACACTAACATTGAGTCATACATATTTTGTAAGGTTATCTACTAAGCAGTAGCTCAGTGAGTACCCATATTCAATTCAAGTCATTACGTCGCGGACGGTCGCGCCTCTCACGTGGCTGCAAACATGAATTTTTACACGATATCTCTATTTTTCTGTGTAGTTTTACATAAAGTAAGCGCGTTAAATATCTTAGGCATATTTCCCTATCATGGAAAAAGCCATTTTTTTGTATATAGAGTGTATTTACAAGAACTAGTTAAACGAGGCCACAATATAACTGTGATTTCACACTTTCCGGAAGCACACCCGCCGGAGAATTATAAAGATATAAGCTTAGCTGGAACCATCAAAATTTTGGAAGATGACTTGCCCTTTTCCAGATCATATTTAACTATATTAGGTGTTGGACTTTTCTTAACTAATTCGGGAAAGGAGAACTGTGCAGTGTTGTTGGCTAACCAAGAAGTTAGAAAACTTGTTGAAAATAAAACGAAATACGATGTAATAGTGGTTGAACACTTTAACAGTGATTGTGCTTTAGGTATTGCTTACAAACTGAAGGCACCTGTTGTAGGCATAGCGTCTCATATTTTGATGCCTTGGCAGTACAGTAGATTTGGTATTCCAAATAACCCATCATTTGTTTCATATCATTTTTTGGAAGGTGGAACAAAACCTACATTATGGCAAAGAGTTGAAAGAACTATATTTGACTTGTACTTCAATATGTTATTCTATATAAATAGTCAAAGGAATAACCAATTAGAGCTAGCAAAATATTACGATGATATACCTCCATTGGAAGAATTAGCAAAAGAAATAAAGTTCGTACTACTGTATCACAATTTTATTCTCACTGGGTCGCGGCTATTTCCTGCTAATGTTATAGAAGTGGGTGGTTACCATGTGAGTGAAGGCAAACCATTAACTGGAGTAAGTTTCCAATATTTTTTTCCGTCAATTTAGAGTAAGAATATCTTATTCAGTTGCCTACTAATTTTTTTTATATGGATTAGACATTTTATTATATCATTTTATTTCAAAAATATTTTTTTTGCTCTATACCTAACCCTATTTATGAAATGGATTATAGAGCAAATTAGCATTGTAACTAAGTAAAAAAATTAAGTACATTCAAATTACTTAGTTAAAATTGATCCTTCATAAAAAAATTATGTAATTTTAAAATGGGAACATTTAACAATATAACATTTTATAAACATACAATATACATTAATACGTATTTTAACGTATGTATTTTAACGTTGTTTCTATTAAATACAAAGGTGATAAAATATTACAGTCAATAATTACGAAATTGATATTTCCAGGAGTTGAAGAGGTTTATGGACGAAGCCGAACATGGTGTCATATATATAAGTTTTGGATCTGTCATTAAAGCTTCTACAATGCCAGAAGATAAATTAAAAGAGATTTTAGGGGCCATGGCTGAACTTCCATATAGATTCATTTGGAAATGGGAAAGGAATGATATGCAGATGGACAAAAATAAACTTTATGTTGCGACCTGGTTGCCGCAAGTTGATATTTTAGGTAAAATAATTATTACCTTCTTCTACTTAAATCTTGGAGGCCGGTCGTGGCGCAGCAGCACGAGCCCCACTCGCTCTTTTCATCGCTCTGGTGTCGAGGTTAAGCGCGGCGTTGAGTTCTGCCACTCAACACGCATTGCCTCCAGAATTCGGCAGAAATTGGGGAACGGAGTGTCTTAACACTAGGTTCCCTCTGCCTACACGGCTATGTGCGGGATACAGCGTGAAGCTGATATATACTTATATCTTCTCTGGTCGTTAGATAGAGAAATTTAATGAATCATAGCGGCCTTAAAAATATTAAGTACCATTATTTGTCTCTACCTAACAAAAATAAAGGTGTGGAAAGATCCATCAATAACCAATATATGTACATTCATCAGACCAAAACAATTTTAATCATTCACTCTAATTCCAGCTCACCCTAAGACATTAGCTTTTTTCTCCCATGCTGGAATGGGCGGAACTACGGAGGCCATACATTTCGGGGTACCAATGGTGGCTATGCCCCTAATCGGTGATCAGGCCTCCAATGCAGCGTCGATAGAAGAAAGTGGACTTGGAGTTACACTACAAATCAGAGATTTGACAAAAAATAATTTAGTAGCAGCATTAAAAAAAGTATTGGATCCAAAGTAAGTAAACTAACGTATTTTATACTCTTAAGATATCTTTTTTATACTGTTTTATCGGTTCTTTAACAGTCTTTGATAAGATTTGATGTTTTTGTCACTTGATAAAATTTAACATTTTAAGTGTTCTAAATTCTAACCGCTATAATATATCTTTAACAGATTCAGAGAGAACGTAAAGACATTATCAAAAGCGTGGAAAGATCGCCCATTACCACCGTTGGATACTGCTGTATACTGGACAGAATTTGCCGCAAAATATCCTAATTACACGTATAGAACCCCGGCAGCCGATGTTCCTCGTTACCAATACTATAGTCTTGATGTTTTAAGTGTCCTAGCTATTGTAGTAATTTCTGTGGCATACGTAACTAAATTAATACTTAGTCTGATGTGTGGAAAAAGTAAAAAGAACGATGTGCAGAGCGTAAAAAATAAAAATAAGAAAAAGAAAAAAGGTGATTAGTGCACGCTAAAATATAAAAAGTAACAATTTATTGAAATAAACTTTTTTTAACTGTCCTGTCTATTCATTTTTACCTCGTTTCTACAAAATTATTAAAAAATTTACAATAATGACAAAAAAAAATCTTATTCATAATTTTGCAGTTATTTCAATTAATAATAAATTAAAAAAGAAATAATAAACACTAGTGCAGGCCAAAAAGAAATTAAGTTCTTTAAAAATAAATAATGTCATTAATTAATATTTTCTTTCAAACTTGAAGCACACTTCATAGAATATGTAAGTTCAAGAAAATTATCACCCATGTTAAATAATGATATTATATTATAACATGAAAAAAATATTTCCGAAACCAACAAAATGCCGAAATTCACAATGAATTATACACCATAGACAGAGCTAGAGGTAAGTTCCTAATCTATATCTATATAAGTATTTTAAAGATACTTCAATTTACACCCTGAGGTAATGTTTGTGGGTACAAATTTGAAAATCCTACCTAAAAATGTTTTTTTTTTATCTTATAATATTTATTAACGTTAAACTTTCCTTTATAAATGTATTTGACGAAAAGAAAAATGTAATAGGTAAGTACTATTAAGTACTGGAAAAATAATTTTTCAATTTCTTTTAGACATTCCGGGTTCCTACAATGGCGTGTTGCTGTAAGCCTGGTCAATGTAAGCTATACTTATATTACTTTTGTTCTTACTAAATGAATTTATAAGATTTTATGTGCAGTCTTTACGACTGCAGAACGCCTCTCTCTATATGTTATAGGTCACAAAACTATAAACCATTTAATGATTTTTCTTCATAACTGCTTAACGTATATAAAAACATGTACGAAGACCAAATATTGGTGATTTTTTACATTTTAGCACTTCCGCCATATTTTCCTACCATACGTGTACGTATGGCTTAGTAGTTTAAGCGCTTGGACGGTTTACTAGAGGCGCGGATTTAAATTCCGATACGTTCTAAATTTTATACGTTTCTAAATAAACAAATATTGGTTGTCGTACTATCTAACAGAAATATGTCCAACAGCATCGAAATCTGCTTACTTTAGAAATACTATATGGAGTCTTTAACCTGCTTTATAAATACTTCTATTATATTTTTTTTTACTTTTAAGCAAATAAATCATCAGTCAGTTGCCTGGGACGATGTGATCTACCGAAACACCGCTGCTTGCAAAAACGTGAAGTCAAACCTGGACCAATTCCTAAGCATATGGGATGGCTCTACACAGCGAAAGATGCTCCGGAACACCAGGTTTTATATATATTATGATTAATTTTCACTATTTAAGTGAATACTATATTCTTAATATATCTATTATTATTTTTTTCAAGTTACGATGCGGATGGCGACCAGGTCACATAGCCTGTCCAGTGCTCAAAAGAATAGAGCAACACAATTGTATGAAAAGTAGCGACTGCACGCCATGTCCATCAACTTGCTTAAGAACACCCTGCTATAAGCCATGTTGCAGCCCACCAAAATGCCTGGCCGCCTGCCCTTCATCGCAGCTATGTCCAAAACCGCCTTGCAACCCTCAACCACTGATAAGAATCATACGACACCAAGGCCAATATCAAATATGCACTAAACCTTCAAACATAAGTAACGCTCCATCGGGACCGTATCCCTTAAAATACGTATTAAATGCTGATGATAATGACGACACAAAAGATGCTAAATTTAGTGTAGAGGCAAAGTTCAATGATTATCACTTTGACTACACAAGTTCTCAATCATCTTTCGTCATAGACTTTTCGCCTCCAGAACCGAGATGCTATAAGCCCTGTCCGAAGAAAAGCTCAAATACAGCATGTAAAATTAACAATAATGACACTCCTAAAACAAATTAATTTTACATAAACACTACTTTCTCTTCTTTTGTCTTTTTAATTTTAATCATATAGCTGTAATTAAATATCAATCATCAATCAAAAATCAAAACATTTTTATCAAGTTACACAAGAAATTGAAATTTGAATAGGAAATTGAAATTTGAATAGTTGGGTTACATTGATAATAACATTAAAAAATTAATTGTTATAGTTTTATGCTGTATCCCACATGTAGCAGGGTAGGCAGTGGAAACCGTGTCCTAAAACATTCTGCCCCGCTTTGCGGCGAATTTTGGGGGCCTTGCGTCTTAAGTATTGGAACTCAATGCCACCCTTAGTTTCAACACCAGAGCAAAGAAATGAAAATATTTAATATATTATTTCCTTGAGTTGGTAGCGAACCCACAACCTGTCGCGTTTACAGTCTCACTTTGTACTACTGCTCCACCACTGGCCTCACTTTTTATTTTTTTTTTCAGCTTAAGCAGATATTATGAAGTTTATTTATAAACACTGATTAAGCTCATATGTAATACTATATCCTGCTTGTAGCCCAGGTGACAGAGGGTTTCAGTTGTAGGTTTGATCCTCACACATCCCTCATCACATTCTTGCTCTGGTATGTTCAACTAATCATACCCTTCTATGCAGAGTTAGGTATTAGTATATAAGATTTGAGATTAAACTTCAACAAGAAATATTACATTCAATGAACCACAGTCTACCTGACTAAGGTTCATAAATTAGATCTAAGTTTTTCAACAATATTTATTTTTCAATAGTCAAACCAAAACACTAAAATAATAAATTAATATGAAACATTTCAATAGCTTAACTAGGATTTCCAGACTTCTGAGCTAATGCTAACATATTCTCATTAGCAATCATTTGGAATTCATGGAATCTTTGTGACACTCGCTGATTTGTCCTTAAGTACTTCTCCATACAATTGGATGTACATTTATCCTGAAAAAAAATTATTATTACTGCTCTTGTGTTGTTGTTAGGCATTTGATTTTTTTTTATGGAAAGAGACAAGGCGTACAGCTAACGAGGCAAATGAGCATATGGTCACCTGATGGTAAGTGATCACCGCTGCCCACAGCCCAATGTAACACCAGAGGGGCTACAGATTTGAATAACATGAGTGAAGAAAACATAATGCTTGTAGGTTTCATTCCCACTTATAAAATCATAAAATGGATTTCTTTATTACCTCACTCCAAATTCCACTGTCAATATCTCTGAAAACGAGTATAAAGAATACATTGTCTTAACACTAGGTAACCTTCCCTTACTCTGCTATATGAGATAAAGTGGAGCTGTTTATGTAGTTTTAAAAATCCGGTTTTTTGATTATAAATATAATAAATTTACTGGAATATCTATAACTATTGTCTAGTTCTATCCATATCCATTGATTGGATGATAGATTGCGTATCTAAATAAAGGAAGGATCAGATCTCCACATCCAGTATTTAATTAGCCACATATTAAAATAAATTAATCTTAGTTACAAGGTTCAAATAACTATAGTAAGAATATTTAAATTTATATATTACTTCAGCAGGCCTGAGATTTCTTGATGTAAAATCATGGATACAGTCATTAAAACAGAGTTCTGAGAGTTTGTTGTACTGAACTAGAAAATCCTTAAACTGAAATATAAAATAAAAGTATATTAAAATCATATTTAAATAATCAAATATTTTTATTTAATGTTTTATTAAATTTTCAATTTAATTATGATATATATTAATTGTAATAAATATATATAGTAAATACAAACCGTTTTTATTTGGTCAGCTTCGCTCATTTGTGGAGTGGCCATTTTATATATTTTAACCTTTTAAAGATACAAATAAGTTTTATTCTATTAGAACATAAAATCTGCAACGTTATTTAATTCAAAGATGAAAACTTTTACAAGTTACAAAATTGAAAATTCAAGAAAATTCTAACCTCAAAAATAGGAACTGTGTTGCCAGGACAGGATATTCTAATTATTTTTGTTTTGGGATATTTAATAAAATTCACAGAGTGAATAAGAATATTTTGAAGATAAGACTAGACTAAATTTTACTATAAAATATTTTGACAACTAGTTTCTGAGTTAACTGGCATTGGCGTATAAACATTAAATATATTGGCAGTTCTCCGAAACAACTTTCAATTTTCTTGTGTTTACACTTTAATAGTAAATTATTTTAAGAAGATGAATATCATATTAAATACTTAACTAAATAATAAACAAGTAGTCTAGACAAGTTTAATGAATGAAAAAACTTTCAAAAAATTGAATGTTTTACGTAGAGATTTTGTGTATTCTTAGCTAATTTCTTTTCAAAAATATTTGTAATTATGCTATATTATTTTTTTTTTGCTATTTTTAATGAAATAAGTACATACTTAAAGTTTTTAATAATAAAACACGCTTATAATTTAGATATCATATTTACAAACATCGATCGCAAAAAAAGTTTATAAAAATAAGGTCATTGATCGAGCGAGTTTTTGTTTTAAATATTGCCACGAAAATACCTTATCTAACCTACTGTTTTTTTTTGGGCTTAATGTTAGCATGCGGAGCTTTAACTTCCGACGGTGCAACGGCCGCCACGGAAGCTTTAACAATTCAGAAATAAGTCTTAAATTGGATTCTCCTAATTTTAGCATATGAATCGTCATTGATATCTTTTTTTACTACTTCTAGATTAAAAATATTTCGGCAATCGTTATATATACTTATATTGACATTTTGAACAAATCTATAACCAGCACATTTCATGTACTTTGAATGAGTTTTTTAATTCCAAAGTGTTTTATGTAAAAACATTGTTGCGACGTTATTGCCAGTAAAATGGTATAAAATGGCAATGACGCTGGGAGAGAAGTAAGCTGAAGACAATGATTATTAGCTTTTAGAGTAGACGAATGGGTCTGATTACAGGCTGTAATCCTGAATCTTAGACATATTTTTAATAGGTTAAATCACGTATATGTCGAGTGATGATTTTTTAATGTTTAAACCAGCTATGACTAAAAATTTAGGTAGAACCTAAATTTTGTTCGTGAATTTTTCTCGGATTCTATTCTTTTGAATCTTCTTGCTATGTCAGTTCCATGGCATTCAGTTTCAGTGAAGTAAGTCTACACACTACACTACGTCTTAACAATTGGATTTACTTTCTTATTAGACTTTAATATAGTTTTAATGGAAGCTTTTCTTATAATGTTACCAATTCTGTCTGTAACCCCTTTTACATATGGTAGAAATCCCGATTGTGTTTATTCTGGGGGTCTTCTGATAACGCTGGAGGGAAGCAGGCATCTTGTTCTGATGAAGAGCATTCTTAACCTATCTAAGCTCGTCCTCTAGGCGTTCAGCGTCGCAGTTGATGGGCTCTTTGAAATAAAGATTTGCCAATGGTAGAAAAATGTGTAGGATGGTGGAAAGATTTATAGGAGGAGTTTATACCTCGGCGTACCGATTTAGCTAACTATTAAAGATACAGTCAGTCTTATTGTGTATTTTCGGGAACCCATACAATTTAGGACATTTTACACAGCTAGTTACGAGGGATTTAATGTTACATATCTTACGTTTCTTTCATTCTTCGTCTGCAACAACTACGTTTCGCTGCCGTATATAAGCGTCGGTCGTCAGCATTGCACAGTCTACCCAAACGTAAAACTATTATGTTATTTCACGGTCTCATCAATGCATCTAAGGCACCGTTAATTCTGTTACCGGGAGCAATACGCCTATGCGTCTTTTCTTCATTTCTTTCAAATGCAATAACAGGCTCTCCTTCTCCTCCTTTAAGAGCTCCTTCTTTAAGAGAGGACTTTCCTTGGAAGGGAAATTTTCTCTCGCATGTCACTTTGTGTCCCTTCATGCTGCCAAATTGACATGGCGCAACCTTATTCAATACGTGGGACGTGCCTTTTCCTTCTTGCAGACAGACTGAGTGATCTCTATAAATAGACTTTACAATAAGGAAGCGATTAAAGTATTGTACCGAGGTAGTCCCAAAATATCTTATACCTCTGTCAAACATCTAAAAAAAATTCTTGGTTTAGGACCTCCTGCTGTAAAATGTGTGGCAAATTAGTAAACAACCTTAGGAATTGCTAAAATTTCGTTAGATATGTTGCTCGTGAACATTCTATTTCTTCCTTTCTCAGAACTTTCGTTTGGTGCCTTTGTAGCTTATCCTTTTTCTTTTTTAAAAAGATTTATCTGAGGCCTTACAATCCTAACGAGCTTTTTTTCTCTACAGTGTCTTTCACTTTATCATCCCACCATTTATCGTCCATTTTACTAAAACCTCGTTTTTATTTACCGCATATTTCTGCCACTGCTTTTCTGATATAATTCTTAAATATAATGGCAGAGTATACTTATTCCTCTTCGATCCATCTTTTTCGATCTTTGATGAATCTTAAAACTTCCAGCTTCTTAAGCGATAATTCGACTCCAAGTTTGGACGTCTCGTACCTCAAAATGAAACATACTCCTTATTCTAGCAAAGACTACATATTAGTTCTCTGTTCCAAAGGTAGCATCCTAAGCACTCGTGTTTCCACAACTTAACTTTAAATATACTGATCCGCTAGGAATAAGTCAATCATACTTTTCACGGTGAGACTGTAGTAGAACGTGTGAATGGATTGGTGATGAAGGAATAGCAAAAAAGATTAATGAAGAAAAAGTGAGCGGTAACAAAGAGGAGACCTCGGTTGACCTTCGAAAAGATAGCACCAAAGATACTGAAGGAGGAAAATTACGTAAAAAGCATGAGAACGCCCCAGATGGCATGTATGAAAAGGTGATGATAGTGGACGAGGTGAAAGAGGTATATAGAGACCGTAGCGTTTGGCGTTCCGTTCACTCTGACTTTCCCTCTAGTAATACAGCGTGAAGCTAAATAAGTAAGTATTTAATTTCAATTCTGTTGTAAAGAATCATTGTTGTACCACAGCATCATTTTTTTTCAATTGCTTATCATTATTCTACACTAGTTGCCATTGTCCGTATTAACGCAAATTTTACAAATTCTATTTATAAAATTAATAGGGATTGTTCATAGATGCTACTTCAATAAATGTACATTATAATGTCCAAGCTTATATCTCACAATAAAATTTGTAAAAATTTTTAAAACGCCGGTTTTAAACAAGACATAATTTTTGGTTAAAAATAACAATTTTAGGAAAACTGCCAATACATGTATTTCAGCTATCGACATCGAGTATTAAAACTGAAGTTAATCAAGCTAGCGATGACCGGTTTCATTTTTTTCGTCTAAATTGCAATATTATTATATTAGAATTTAAGACCAAAAAATTATATTTAATTGTTAAATATATATAGTAAATTTATTTTTTAAATTTCTTTATTATAAATATATGCATCTTAATTTTTCATGCAATTCATGGAAATGTCATTGTCAAAATGGCTTGACGGCTTGATATTTGACATTTTATTGTTTAGTGAATTATTTGTGGTGTTGTTTTGTGAGAAAAATTAGGAATATGAACGAAAATGAGGATGAAATTACAACATTTTGTGATTCGACAGTATGTTTTTTAATATTAGCTCTGTATACTTACTAATAATGAGCATAAAAAAAATGTATATATTTATAGGCATCGTTGTTGGAAGGATGTCGTTTACCAGTTCGAATGCAGGGTGGTGATGACTGGCCCCTTGCAGAAATAATAAGCATCAAGGAAATCCATGGGCAAAGAGGATATTATGTACATTACGTAGATTGTAAGTTATTGTGTTACATTTAATCACATTATTATAATTAACATAGAGATTTATACCTAAAGCAAATAAGTTTACATGTATTACTAAATATATAAACATTTTATTGTTATTATAAGAGTTGATGAAATTATAGAATTCAAGATAAATGTAATTGGAAAATTTTTTATATTAGTAACAGAAGTGATTTATTTATGGCGGTGATTGTGGAAAATGTTATGAAAAAATGAAATGGATGAGCAAAGTCGCTCCACGAGTCGTCTCTTTCGAGAAATCCTGTCTCTGTGTTCTCCAACTGTGGTTTTGATTCTCAATCAATCAATAAATATATATTTTTTTATATATATAAATTATGTATAGCAAAATTATTTACCTCTATTTACATAATGTTTATAGTTAACAAACGTCTTGATGAGTGGGTTCATGAATCATGGCTGGATACAAGAAAAGTACAATTTCCAAGACGAGATGGTGCACTGACTGGGGGTACTACAACCCCAAAGAAAACTCACATTGGATCTGGAGGTGGCGTCATGCCTAATTTTCTTAGTATGTGTGTTTTGCTATTAGATAGATATAGGCAGTACTTACTTTTTTATATAGTGCTAGTAGAGCTAATATTTTGTTATATTGTTTCTGGTTAGAGTTATTTATGTTTTGTTTCTTTTTCATTAGATACTTTTTTCTAATTGTTTTGAAATCTATATAATAGTTGCATGTTTCTTTCACAATAGTCCTTAAGTATATTTAATAATTAAAAATTAATAATAATCATTGAAAATATTTATTGAAAATATGTAATACATTTCAAGGACCATATTGGAATACAGTAGAAACTTGATTTATTTAACTCATTCATCTACTTAAATTAAATATATGAAGATGAATTTTGAAAAAATATTGGACTTAAATTATGAAACAAATCTTTTACATAAATATACTTGTGTACATGAATTTGAAAAAAAATATGTGTATGCATGTATGTATTTTTAAATATTTTGTAATATTAAATAATAAATAGGCCAGTAGTGGCGCAGCGGCACGAAGTGTGACTGTAAAAGCGACTGGTTGTGGGTTCGATCCCCACTCGAGGAGATGAGAGGAGAGGAGAGGTAATATTTACTTAAATTTATATTTCCATTTCTTCGCTCTGGTGTCGAGGCTAAACGCGGCGTTGAGTTCTGCCATTCAACATGCAATGCTTCCAGAATTTGGCAAAAGTGGGGAATGGAGTGTCTTAACACTAGGTTCCCTTGGCCTACCCTGCTGTGTGCGGGATACAGCGTGAAGCTGATTTGATTTTGTAATATTAATAATCTACCTCAGTTCAAAATGTAAGGTACATTTTGAACTAATATTTAAGCATATTTAAGCTTCTACATATACATGTCAATTACAAATTTGTTCAACCAATGACTGGATAATCAAACTTCCACTGTTCTTCAGTTATTTACTTCCTATTTTGCTGTTTACTCTTTGATTATTTTTAGATGTTTATGCTCTTTTATAGTATCTTATACTATCTGTATCATTGTTTTTTCAGCTTCACACTGTATCTCCCACACATAGCAGAGAAGGCAGAAGGAAACTGGGAACATACCTGGGGACACTCTGTTTCCATTAGAACACATTACCATTCCCCACTTTTTGTAACCTTTTACTTATTAATCATTAATTATTTTCATATAGTATCATTATATCACCTTCATCATACTTGACTATTTATTACTCTATAGATTTTACATTTCTTGCAATAATGGTTAATGTATGTACCATATCTCTTTGATAAAATTATTGTAGAAAAGTATAATTTATATAATATTTGCGAAATTATATATTATTTTTATAAACATTTTATAAATATTCAATATCACAGGAAGGTACATACTGAAAACATTAACAATTCTTCATATTTTTTCTTCAGATGATAGTGTCTGCAGTGTTAGCGAGATCCAAAAGTCACTTAGCATTTCACCTAGAGAAAATAATGTGAACCATCAAATTACACCTAAATTACCCGAGAAAATTACTCATATTGCACTCAATGGTTCCGCACAAAAATCTGTTCCTGGTATGTTTCCAATTTTTCATTCATATAGTATATCATAAAATCAAGGCCACTATAGTGCAGCTTCTGATTGTAAATAAACAACAAGCTACAAAATTAGTAAAAATCTTCCTACAGAGATGATAACAACATAAATAAGTTGTAACAAGCATATAAAAATTTCGACGTAGCTTGATGAGAACATATGGCTTAGTGCTCAGAGCGCCTGTTCGGTTTCCAGGAGACGCGGGTTTGAGTCCCGCTATGTTCAAATTTTTATATGTTTTCTAAATAAGTAATTTTTTCCCAAGTGTTCAATAACACTTTAAAAATGTTAAACGTATTTGGTTTTAACAAATCCTAGATAAAATTTTCGTTACAGGTAGGATAAAAAAACATTTTACTTTTTTAGTTCACACTGTATCCTGCATATAGCAGGGTAGATGGAACCTGTAGTCTGTTTATTTTGGAAAATCAAAAGTTTGCAATTTTATAAGCTTTGTTTTATTTGTTAACTTGAAATTAGTTTCAGAAACTTAATGTATCACATTTGTATGTCTGAAAAAGTGTTGCTTGGTTAAGGTTCACTTATGCACCAAAACATCAGTATAAGGAAAAACATGTTTTTTTTGTTATATTAGGACCTTGAATAAGTTCTTTTAAAAATTAATTTAAAATATAATGCTTACAATGACGTTACTCAAAGTATTGTCTATCATTAGAGACCACTTTCTCCCATATCTCTGGTAGCAATTGAATCCCCCGTCGAAAAAACAACTTATCTTTCGAGGCAATCCAGGAATCAAGCCATTTTTTCGGCTTCTTCAAAAGAATGGAAGCGTTGCTCGCTTAAACCGTGCGCCATCGACCGAAGCAAGTGGTAATCGGAGGGGGCTATGTCCGGTGAATACGGCGGGTGGGGTAGAACTTCCCATTGAAGTGTTTCCAGGTAAGTTTTGACTGGTTTTGCCACATGTGGCCGAGCATTATCATGTAATAAAATCACTTTGTCGTGTCTCTGCTCGTATAGTGGCCGCTTTTCTTTCAGAGCGCGACTCAAACGCATCAACTGAAGTCGATAGCGAGCTCCCGTGATAGTTTCATTAGGTTTAAGCAGCTCATAATAAATTACGCCCTGCTGATCCCACCAAATGCAGAGAAGAAGCTTAGAACCATGGATATTTGGTTTTGGCGACGATGTTGATGCGTGACCCGGCATGCCCCACGATTTTTTTCGCTTTGGATTGTCGTAGTGAATCCACTTTTCATCCCCAGTGACGATACGGTGCAGAAAACCTTTTCTCTTTTGCCGTTGAAGCAACAATTCACACATGAGAAAACGTCGTTCTACGTCTCTCGGCTTCAACTCATACGGCACCCAATGCCCTTGCTTTTGGATCATTCCTAACGCTTTTAAACGTTTTGAAACTGTTGACGCATCTACTTGTAACGTTTTCCCGAGCTCTACTAACGTCTGACATGGATCTTCTTCAAGCAATGCCTCCAATTCTGTCTTCAAATTTTGTCGGTGCTCCAGAACGCTCTTTGTCTTCAAGGTCAAAATCATTACTTTTGAAGCGCCTAAACCAGTCTCTGCACGTTGTATTCGACAAAGCATTGTCTCAACGAGAATTCTGTGTGCTTCTGCTGCAGATTTTTTCTGAATAAAGCAGTGCAATAAAATTCCCCGCAAAAACACTTTATTTGGCACAAAAGTACACATTTTCACAAAGGGAAAATAAATATGTAGTTGACACTGTAGTAAACACTATTCTACTATAATTTGAGGTTACATATAGTACTACTTTGGTGATTCGTTACCGTACGAAATTCCATGCACAGAGTGCCGCAACGCCATCTTTCAAAAAACGAGAACTTATTCAAGGTCCTAATATTATATTAGATAGTTGTATTTTAAAGGTATTTTAAAGTAGCAAAACAAGAAACTTTTTAAAAAAAATTTAAGTAACAATGGTATAACAAAAATTAAATAACAATATCTGGAAACAGGGTGCGGAGTATCTTAACACTAGGTTCAATCTCCCTACCCTGCTATGTGCGGAATATAGCGTGAAGCTGAAAAAAAGATATCTGGAAACAGTTCTCTCGTATCAACAAGTCGGTCTATTGTAAAAATGGCCGATATAACCCGACCGATGACAAAACACCACATTTTAATGTCAAATATTTGCAATATCTGTGCTCTATAATTTATTAATATTAAAATGCCTTTGAATAAAGTGCCGCTTGGGTGTTTTACATCTATACTAAAATATTTAATATATATTCAAGAAAAAGAAAATAATTTAAGGCATTTTTAATATTTGATTTCTATCAAATCTGAAAGGGTTTCAAAGATTCTATCTATTTCAATAATACTATTTACAGTGCTATCAGCGTCGTGACCATCACTCCATCAGTCGTGTTTGTTTACCTTTTATCTCACGGCTCCCTGAATATAGTGTTGACGCCTCCCTTTGTCTTGTTACCAGAGTGAAGAAATGAAATTAATTCATACCTTCAAGTGGGGATTGAACCCACAATCATCACGTTTACAGTTAGACGCTGTGCCGCTACACCACGACAGCCTTGAACCAAAATAGAACCAAAAATAGAAGAGATACATTATATCTGCCTACACTACAAATGCCATACTATAAAGCTAAAGAAAAATAAAAACTATTAATGTACACATTATTAGTTAAATCTGATAAATATATTTTTGCAATATTTTGCATTTTTAGAATTCTAATAAGTTTAAGTATAAATTTAAGTAAATATTTCATCTCCTCGAGTGGGGATTTAACTCACAACCAGTCGGTTTTACAGTCACTCTTTGTGCCCCTGCTGGCCTCGCCCATTTCTTCGCTCTGGTGTCGAGGCAAAGCGCGGCGTTGAGTTCTGCCACTCAACACGCAATGCCTCCAGGATTCGGCTGAAAGTGGGGAACGAAGTGTTTTAATACTAGGCTCCCTCTGTCTACCCTGCTGTGTGCGGGGGGATACAGTGTGAAGCTGATTTGGTTTAATAAGTTTAAGTATTTATGAAGCGGAAAAAATATTGATATGGGAAATATAATATTTTAACACTAAGTTCCTTCTATCTATCCTCCTAGATGCGGGACACAGCATGCGACAATTATTTTTTTTATTTTAGAACTCTGTATTTCAAAAGGCAAAAACGGAATCCTTATTATTCCCCTGCGCCACGAAACCCACGAAACTTATGATTGTAGTTCAATTTATACAAAATGAGTGCATATTCCCGCAAACCTAAGGTTGTCACCTCTTATAAGTTGTAATCCTAAAATTGGTGTCGACCTGGGTAGTTCAACTCGCACTTAACTAATTTTTTTTATTATAAAAACAATTATATTTTAAGTTATACCAGTTACACCAGGAGAACCTAAACAGTTGGTATCACGTCCAGCAAGTCCGACGCTTGTTAACGATTCGTCGTCTCTCGTCAATGGCGGGGCAGTACTAGCAGCTGCACTACAGAAAAAAATGAATAGGAAAAGAAAAGCGAATTCTTTGGAAAATAGTGAAGTAAGTTTTCTTTTTTTTTCAGCTTCATGCTGTATCTTGCTTACAGCCGGGTAAACAAAGGGGACCTATTATTAAGATACTTTGTTCTTCACTTTTGGCCGCTCGAGGCATAACATGTTGAGTGGAAGAACTCAACACTGCGTTTTGCCTTATTACCAGAGCCAAGAAATGATATTACTAAATATTCCCACGAGTGGAAATTGAACCCACAACCATCGCGCCTACAGTTGCTTACTTCTGCCGCTGCGCCTTGACGGCCTCAGGTGAAGTAAAATGTTACCTATTGGGCTTATAGTATTATTGACACGTGAATATTGGTGACAACAACTAATCGACCATTTGTATATTTTTTTGAGTGAAATATGAATGTTAGATGCCACCAACTGTTAAAGTTATATTTTTAATGTGTCAAAATACTTCGTGGAAAACACTTTTCGGCCTGAATTCGATACACTACTCTACAAAAATCATTATTAATCATTTTCACTATTGTTATATATAAAAAAAAATTTTTTTAGTCTTTAACACCCCAACTGGACCCCCCTGAGGGTAATCCCCTCGATGGTGAAATAACAAGTGGTACGGCCACTCCCACAGCGAGACCACGTCAGTCCGGCAGTATGGTGGCCCACGGTCACGACGACCTCGTTACAAGGATGAAAAACATAGAAATGATTGAACTAGGACGACATAGGATAAGACCTTGGTATTTTGCACCGTATCCGCAGGTATTCGGTTTATTTGTTTTGAATGTTTTAATATTAATCTGGGTAATCCCCTGGATGGTAAAAAGCAAGTAGCACGGCCACGCCCTCAGCCAGACCCGTCCGTGCTCCAGAATGGTGGCCCACGATCACGTTATGATGTGTGAAATCCTAAAATGACATAAAAAATGTAGAAGTGATTGAATACTGATATACGAATACGGGCTTTTTATTATACGCGGCATCCGCAGGTTTTTTATTTTGAATGTTTTAATATTATTAGCTTGGTAATGTTATGGCCTATGGTTATATAACTACCAAAATTATTACCAAATTATACCTCGTTACAAGGATAAAAAAATGGAAAAGATTGAATTAGGCCAAGTACCCTAATATTAAAACTTCAGTAGTCTAGTGAGCCATAGCCATAAAGATCAGTCCAAAATAGTAAACACACGCTCTATTCCGCACACTGCAGGATAGGCAGAGGGAACCTAGTGTTTAGACACTCCGTTCCCCAATTTCTGCCGAATTCTGGAGGCATTGCGCGTTGAGTGGCAGAACTCAACACCGCGCTTGTCCTCGACACCAGAGCGAAGAAATGGAAATATAAATTTAAGTAAATATTTCATCTCCTTGAGTGGAGATCGAACCCAGAACCAGTCGGTTTTACAGTCACACTTTGTGCCCCTGCGCTACCACGGGCCTCAATTGACAGATTGTATGATAGCATAAATCGAACATCCTTTTTATTATGAATATGTTATTATTAATTAATTTTCTGGTCCTTTCATGTTCAATAAAAATATATTAAAGGTCTAATGGCCCATGGCTATAACGATCTTGCGTCAACGAAGCAGAACATAGAAATAATTGAAATAAACATATTAGTGGGTATTTTTAATATTTTCCATATCTAAAACAGTTCGCCTTTTTGCAAGTAATGTCTCTTAAAATAAATTGAAAGTAGAGGACGGAGTCATATGTTGGTAGTTTTTGGTACTAAAATTACTCATAGTGTACATTAGTTTATGTGTGCACTATGTGCATGCTTGGAAACTCAAAAAAATTAGGCTAAAAACATTTATTTTTGTTGGAATTTTCATAGTAAATGCAAACTTCTAAAAAACTTTTGTTATTACTTATATAATTTTGTTACTTCTATATTAATTAATGAGGCCATCACGTCGTGGCGCAAGGGCACAAACGCGGTGGTTGTGAGTTCAACTCCCGCTTAGGGTTACGAAAAAAGTAATATTTTAACTCTTTCTTACCCTAGTAGGAACCATCTTACTAGGGTACTACTTTTGCGATACGACCGCTACACACGACATTAGCCCTTCGAGCCGTTTCCTCAACACTAGTCCCACGGTGGAATTCGTACTAGTACAAGGTGTCTCAAAAGAAATTTCATATTTATAAATATCATTTAAAAAAAAACTAAGTAGTTTATTAGTGAAATGTTTATTTATTTCTAAAATACAGACTTTGGGAATTTATTTTTTAAAAATAATGTCATCCAAATATTTACCCTCGCGTTCACGGCACTCATTCAACCTAACGCTAAAATTTCTTATGACGGCTTGGCAAGTACGCTCAGTGATGGCTTCCATTTCGTGGCGAATATTTTGTTTTAATTGCGCCAGAGAAGTTGGTTTGTTGACGTACACTTTAGATTTAAGGAAACCCCACAGGAAAAAGTCCATCGGAGTCAAATCAGGACTGCGTGGAGGCCAATTTATGTCCCCTCTTCTGGAGATTAATTTTCCTGGAAAAATCTCACGAACTCGTGGTAGAGACACATTAGACGTGTGTGACGTCGCTCCATCCTGCTGGAACCATGTCCTTTGACTATAGCCAGGAGAATTCTGCAGTGTAGGCAACAAAAAATCATCTAACATCTTCACATAACGTTCTGAGTTAACTGTAAGTGCACGTCCCCCCGCGTCTTCAAAAAAGTATGGGCCGATTATTCCTCGCGATGACATTGCAGCCCATACGGTTACTTTTGGCGAATGAAGAGGTCTCTGATGCTTGCGTTTCGGATTAGTTGTACTCCAATAGCGACAGTTTTGCCTGTTAACGTGCCCATTCAGATGAAAATGAGCTTCATCAGAGAATATGATGTTGGTGAACGTTTGTAATCTCTCAGTTATCTCGTTTACGAATTCTAGTCTTTGAATAGGATCCTGGGGCTTCAACTCCTGCACCAATTGAATTTTATAGGGGTGCAGCTTTAGATCTTTGCGCAAAATGCGTTGAAGCGATGATCTATGCACGTTCAAAGCACTTGCACGCTTCCGAATTGAGAGGTCAGGATCAACACAAACAGACTGATTGACTCGTTCTACGTTTTCTTCTGTCCTCGATAACCTTGGGCGTCCAGATTTTGGTTTATCTAAAGTTGAGCCAGTCTCTTCAAACTTCTTTACCCAATTCCGAACGAGAGGCTTGCTTGGCGCATCATTTAAGTGACGAAAATCACGAATGTTGCAAAAATTTCGTCGCGCTATAGTCGCAGAATTACCGTTTTTGTAAAAACGCACGCACAATGCGCGGTCCGCTCCCGAGAAACGCTCCATAGTGACTAAATTCCCAAGAGCTAGGCTATCGAATGACATACCCCCCCGCGCCCCTCTAATGCATTGCGTTCACGCAGCAAGCTGATCAAATATATAATTTCTTTTGAGACACGCTGTATATAAACTTAGTAAGTTTCAAGTTTCCATTTTTCTGTAAACAGAAAGAAACAAGAAACAAACAAAAGAATGACGGCTAACTAACGAAACACAAATACATGTGTAAATATCTGTATAAATTTGAATTTGGAATTACTAACCAAAGGGGAGAAATTTGTGATTGAAGTGACCAGTACGACAAAACGCTAATTTCATATGTAAGGACCTAATATTATATTTATTTGATTTCAGGAAATGGTGAACCTCACCTGCATATATATTTGCGAATTCTGTCTCAAATACAGAAAGAGTAAAAAGTGCTTAGAGCGACATTTGGTAAGTAAATATGTTATTGTTTATTTAATTCCAAAATAATATACCACTTTAAATGAAACCACAGTTTTAACTACTCATATACATAAAAGCCTAATACAATAAAAGATATTCTCCCAAAAATGAAAAAGTATTTTTTTGCAAATAAAATAAAATTATTGTTGTAATATAAAACGCCATTTGTCAAGAACGACGCACGCACACATAAACCTATCAAAGGGAAAGCGCCGCATATGCCTCATTCCGAAATCGAGTCGTAGGTATTGGCGGCAAAAATTTCAAAATTGATTAACCTTTAGTAATATTTTTGTAGTAGTGTATGTGTTTACTTTATTGATATCTATGCGTAACTGCGTCACGCGAAATACAGGTATGGATAAACATCGTGAAATGAAAAAAAAATCCTACGTCTAAACTGTTGAGGTCTTGATCTTGATTAATTTCTTTAGGCATGGGCTTAAAATATTTTAACCTATATGCTGTTCCCGTAAAAGGAGCGCTGACACTTTTACCCTTTATATAAGTACGTGGTGGTAAGATCAGTGTAAATTTTCGTGCAATTGGGTATATTCTTTTATAGTTAGTTACACAGAACGCGACGGTATTTCACGCCAATTTGGTGGTCAGTGGCCGCTATGATTAAGGAAAGAGGATCATTTTCATTAATTAGGTGACGAAGAATCTGATAATACACTTCTACAGACTATTACTAAAGCAATAGAAATTGTTTTAAATTTAAATCTGAACTTAAATCTTCATGAACAATTTTCCATCATGATATTAAGAAAATATCTTGACTACACAAGAAACAAAAACCATTGGCCTTTTATTATCTACAATTAACGCCATATCACTTTAATTTTGTATAAACTGAAGCTGATTTTTTTTTGTTATACTCCTCGAGGCACCTCGGCGTAGCTCGGGCGACTTCCAGTCTGTTTGGGTATTTTGCGCCCGAGTCAAAGGACTTCGTGACGTTTGTGACTGAAATCCTCGAGAAGTTGCATTAGAGGTCACAAAATTAAAGTGTTGCCAAAATATCTGTTTTTTTTTCCATTGTTGTGAAATTATAATAAATATTAACTTGAAATGGACACCATTTGTAAATCGACGAAATAGTCAATTTGTCAGTAGCATTAGGAAAGAGTTAAAGGTTAAAATTACCAAAAAGAGTGCTATAAACATTTTTAGCAACATCATTAATCTAGAGCATGACCGATCGATACTCATACAGTCAAATTTAGGCTAAAATAAACACACTATATTTAAATATGAAAATATTTTTTAAACGTGATCTGCGAAAATATCTATATACAAGGTATCTCCTTTTACGAAAACAGCATAGACAGTAACGACTTTGAACTTATACTTGCCGCCAATACCTACGACTCGATTTCGGAATAAGGCGTGTGTGGCGGTTTCCCTTTGATAGATTTGTGTCTGCGTGCGTCGTTCTTGACAACTGGCGTTTTATTTTACAACGATAATTTTATTATTTATTTTGTTTGAAAAAATCACTTTTTCATTTTTGGGATATTTTTTTTTATTGTATTAGACTTTTATAAACTAGTTAAAACTAGTTTCATTTACAGTGGTGCTAACAAAAACACTCTGTATAAGACTATAAAGCATATAATAAACTATATTTATATTTTGTGTTGTCGATACAAGATATTGTTTAAAATGCTAATTTCCATTTTAGATAAAGTGCAAACTAAAACATCCACCGGGCAATGAGATATACAGGAAGGGAAGTATATCTTTCTTCGAAATAGACGGCAGGAAGAACAAATGCTATGCGCAGAATCTGTGTTTGCTCGCAAAACTATTTTTAGATCATAAGACACTGTATTACGATACTGATCCATTCTTGTTTTATGTTATGACGGAGTTTGACCATAGAGGTGATATTTTTTATACTTTTTATAGTGTTAAGTTCTAGGTTTAGAAAATAAAAATACGTCTAGAAAACGTGGTGCAGTGGTACAGCGTGTGATTGTTAGCGCGACGGTTGTGGGTTGGATTTCCACTCGTGAGCATGAATAATTTGATGTTTTCATTTCCTCGTTCTGGTAACAAGGTTAAGTCCTCCTTAACTTGGGGTTATGTAAGAAGATAAATATCTACAACATATTTTTTTTTGCCCTTGCTCTCTATCTTTGCAAGATGCGCATAATAAAAATAGTGTCAAGACTTATTGTCTACTTTCGGGTCTAATTAATGATATTGTATATTGAGTAGCGTAAGTCAATGTCGTTAGCTCCGGAAAAAAACACGATGTCTATGTAATTGAACGGTGTTTTAGTATATAGTATAAAGATACTCCATTCCCATTAAGACATTTCCGATCTCCATCTGCCGAATTCCGGAAGCATTGCATGCAGGAATTCAACGCCACGCTTTGTCTCGCTACCGGGAAATGAAAATATTAAATCCCTTGAGTGGGTATCGAATCCACAACCGTCGCGTTTACAGGCGTAGTATTTCAAGTGGTTTTTGTTGCACTGTATCTTATGTTATGATATTTCGGCAAAGCATCTGTAATATTATATAAAATTTATTTTTTTATTTTTTTATTTATTTTCTATTTATTTTGAAAATATATATACATGAATAAAATTAATATATATACATGAAAATATTATTATTCAAGTGCAATTTAAATTTGAACCGTTATTCATCGAATATTTATCATTATTTGGATATATGTACATATAATGTATTTATATATTTATTAAATCTGAAAAAAATGTAGTGTGCTATTTAATAACAATATTATATAAATGTTTCTTTTAAAGGATTTCATATAGTGGGATATTTTTCAAAAGAGAAAGAAAGTACAGAAGACTACAATGTAGCGTGTATATTGACATTACCTCCATACCAAAGAAAAGGTTATGGAACATTACTTATAGAATTTAGTAAGTATTTTTTTTAGCTTCACGCTGTTTTCCACATTTAACTGGGTGGGCTGAGCGAACCTAATATCAAGATACTTTGTTCCCCACGCATCCCCCAATTTTGAATATATTGCATGTTGAATGGCGGAACTCGACGCTGCGTTTTATCTTGTTACCAGAACGGAGAAATAGAAAATGACTGTCTTCTTTTTTGTGTTTTTTTTAAATCATTATGGTTTTTGTTACTATAACTGATACATTGACAGTAACTATTTACTTATAAGTAAGAGATTGTCAAAATAACAGTTGGATATTATGATAATTATGGGTTAATATATAATTATGGGTTAATATATAGCCTTGTTAGTACAAGGCCGGGTCGGTTACACAACTGATTTTATTTTTCTTGTCCCCACATACAACAACCCCCTTCAAAAAAAAAAACAAAAAGCAAACAAAAACAATCCATTTTAAATAAAACTAAAAATAAAAAAAAATAAAGAACTTCTAACAGAACATTAATAATAATAAAAATAATCCTTCTTCCATAAACAATTTTAAATAATTAGAACTTTAAGGAGAGAGTGTTTACCAATTTAGAGAATAATAATATTATTATAATAAAAAAAAAAACAACAAATAAGATGAAAACTATTTTCCATATTTGCCCTTAAATACGCACGCACGCTTAGGGCGCAAAATTGGTTCATCGGAATTCGGGTTATAATTCGATGTACTAAATGAGTCAATAGACTCTGATGTTTTAGAATCAATTAATTGGTCTGATGAAGTTTGAGAGAGACTATCATATTTACGTACAGTTTCACCGTTCGGACTCGTGCGTAACTCAGTATTCTCTTGTACTTACACTCCTGCAGAATATCGTAATTTTTTTAACTGGAAGTAACTGCTCAATGTGGCGCTGCCATTCACGACCGTCAGTCGTTTTAACACTGTAAGTACATGGAGTTTTGCGATCAATTACCTTTGCTTGTACCCATTTATCCTGACGCGGGCTATAATTACGTGCTAAAACAGTGCTTCCAATGTCAGCGTTTCTAATAAAGCCAGAGCGATGGTGACCAGACTTTTCCTGTAATAATTCTATTCGATCAACAGGATTAGGCATTAACAAGTCTAATCGTCCACGCAACCTCCACTCCAATCCGCCGACCAATTAGAGCCATTGCCGGGGCAACCCCAGTAGAAACATGTTCAGTATTACGATACTGGAATAAAAATGTATTAATAGCTGTACTGACCTCTTCGCCTTTATGGATCGCCTTTTTCATTGTTCGTTTAACTGATTTAACTGCGTTTTCCGCCGCGCCGTTACCAGCTGGTCTATAAGGACTTGTGATAGTATAAAAAATTAAATTCTTTTTCATGAAATCCGCAAATTGACTAGAGGTAAACGGTGGACCTCCATCGCTAACTACCAGAGACGGTAGGCTAAATCTGACAAATAACTCATGTAATTTGCATATCGATGCATCTGCAGAAGTACTCTTGACCTGTTGAACTTCGATCCATTTACTATGAGCATCGATTGTTACTAAATAATATTTACCTTGAAGTTCAGCAAAATCAAGGTGAAGACGCTTCCAAGGTTGTGTGGGAAAAATCCACGGATGTAACTGACCGCGCGGTGGTGCATCTCTTTGCTGACGGCACGCCGAACATTGTCGGGCCATGTTTTCTATTTCAATGTCCAATTGAGGCCAGTAAACATACCCTGTGGCGATTGATTTCATTTTGCCTACCCCGAGGTGCCCTTCGTGTAATTCTTTTAAAACACGCCCCCGTAATTTCTCTGGTATCATAACCCTATGATTATATAATATGCACCCCATCTCAAGTGCCAAATTGTCTTTACGATAAAAATAAGGTTTCTCTGCGTCCTCAACTTTACCAGGCCAACTTATGAGATAATTGAAAATATTTTTCAAAATAGCATCATGTTGTGTTTCATATGCAACATCTTTAACACTAATGAAAAATGATTCTTCTACATAATTAAGATAGTTAAATTAATCTCGCATTGGTTCCCTACGCACGTGAGGCAACGGTAAACGTGACAACGCATCAGCATTACTGTTCTAACAACAACCAAAAATAAATAAAAGTGGTTTATGACCCATTTAATAACAAAATGACGCCCGTACAGATAATGGTGATGCTTCAACACGCCGCTAATTATTGCCAATGCCTCTTTATCTAACTGACTATAGGCGCGCTCCGCTTTAATTAGCATGCGAGATGCAAAACAAATCGGACGCTTCCCGCCGTCTGGGAAACGATGCGCCTATACACTACCGATGCCATACGAGCTACTATCAACCGATAATACCAATGGTAACTTAGGATCATAATGTACAAGTACACGGTCACTTAAAATATATTTTTTTACAGTAAGAAATGCATCTTGACAATGCTTAGACCGGTTCCAAGCGACATTTTTATTCAGTAACATGTATAAAGGTGATAGAATATCACTACAATTAGCAATAAACTTATTATAGAATAATAATTAACTAGGCCTAAAAAAGAACGTAATTGAGTTATGTCACTTGGAGCTGTTGTCCACAATAGCTTTAACCTTGTCTGGATCGGGATGTAACCCGTGCTTATCGATAACAAATCTAACATATGTAATGCGCTCTTGCATAAATGAACAGTTTTCTAATTTAATTCTCAGACCGACATCACGTAGGCGCTCAAATAACCGTTTCAAATTGTTAAGATGATCAGACCTATTATGGCCGGTCACGGCAATATCATCAAGGTATACCACTACCCCTTTTAAGCCTCTGAGAGTTTCTTCCATAAATTTTTGAAATTTTTCTAGAATATAACTTAAACCAAAAGGTGTGCGTCTGTAAACAAATGTTCCTAAGTGCGTNCCACGCGTCTTATATATGCCGACCATTTTTTGCTTGATAAATCAAAACATTCGATCTTCCCGATAGACATTATTATACAAATAGTTTTAATTTTACTATAGAAAATAATTACAAATTTTAAACTCGTCGCCAGTTGGATATTATGATTATGATATAATATGGTCGGTTACACAACTGATTTTATTATTCTTGTACCCACATACAACAATAACCTTAATATTAATATAGCGCATAAAACAGGTACAACTACAGGCAAGCCCTTGATTTTTATGATTTTTATTCTGTATTTGAATACATTTTTATTCAAGATTACAGAATACATCTTTTCTGTTGCTTTATAATTATATTTTTTTAATATTAAAATATGTATTTTTTTAGGTTATGAATTATCAAAGTTTGAAGGGAAGACCGGTTCACCAGAGAAACCTCTATCAGATCTCGGATTATTATCATATAGAAGTTACTGGGCGCAAACAATACTCGAGATATTAATAAATATCAAACCTATGGTCGACAATGAGAAACCAATTATTACTATTAAGTATGTATATTGTATATTTGTGAAGCATAATATCAGACATTTTATATTTATAATATATGGTTATTAGTATTATGGGATATTTTAACTGAAGACAAAAATGAAAAGAATGTTGTTGTGATTAAATTAAAATAAATAAATCAGCTTCACGCTGTATCCCGCGCACAGCAGGGTAGGCAGAGGGAATTTAGTGCCAAGACTGTTCTATATTTTCTGCCGAATTTTTTAAGCATTACATGTTGAGTGGCGGATGTCAACGCCGCGCGAAATTAAATATTAATAAGTAATAATTCATATGTTCCAGTGGGAATAGAACCTATTATAAATCAGTCACGTTTAAAGTTACCCCCTTGTGCGCCCTGACGACGTCAGAAAAAATATCTTATGCAGAAATTTATTTATTTTTAACACAATCGATATTTTGTTTTACAGTGAAATATGTGAATTAACAAGCATCAAAAAAGAAGATGTTATAAGTACATTGCAAAATTTAAACCTCATAAATTATTACAAGGGACAGTATATAATTTCTGTTAATCAGGTAAAATGTATTTGTATGCTTAAATAAATAATAATTGAAAATAGATGTTAAAAATGTTAATTTCCTACTAAAAACATAAAAATAGAACCCGCTGCTCTTGGATAACATGTTGAGCTTTATTTGCATTTAACCGTACAATGAAAGTTTTGGTTTTATACACTCAATTTGTCTTATTGGCTCTTGGCAACAACGTGTATAATGTTTTACAGGATATATTACAAAAAAATATAAATTTTCTATTATATAAATCTTCTTTCCTTTAAAATCATCCCGCACACAGCAGGGTAGACAGAAGGAACGCAGTGTTGAGACACACCGTTTCCCACTTTCTGCCGAATTCTGGAGGCATTGCGTGTTAAGTGGCAGAACTCAACGCCGCGCTTTGCCTCAACGCCAGAGCGAAGAAATGGAAATATAAATTTGAGTAAATATTTCATCTCCTCGAGTGGGAATCGAACCCACAACCAGTCGGTTTTACAGTCACGCTTTGTGCCGCTGCGCTACGACTGGCCTCCTGCCTGCCTGGCCTGGCTGGACTGGCTTTTTTTGTTTTTTCTTTCCTTTAAAACTTTATATATAAAACACGTTGTGAATTTGATTCCCATTCACTATTCAGGCGAAGTACACATTTTCATTTCCTGGGACTGGTAAGAAGACAAAACGCGTCATATATAATATATAAGTAATACCGCTTGATTATAAAAGAAACATATTCGTTTTTATTATACGTAAAAGACTTTATTACAGGATACAATACAACAACACGAAAAAGCAATGGAGAAGAAATTATTAAGAATCGATCCAAAATGTTTGCACTGGACGCCCAAAGATTGGTCGAAACGAGCGAAATGGTAACTCACTCGCCATTTTAATATACCTAATGTCATATAATTTTACTTTACATTTAAAGAAAGCTTATCACAATATAAATTTAACAGAAAAGTATAATATAGTATAGTATTGTTTTTAAATATATTTTTCTTTTGTTACCAGTGTTTGAATCGGAGATGCGAGATCTAACTCGGGCTTCGACACGTATGACTCATTTTGTATCTAATACTCATAATAAAACCGATTATTGTATGAGGAATTCTGATTTTCGCTTATTTAAATATTATATAAAATCGATATTTAACAAAAATCGATTTTAAGAAAAGCCTTTTCTTTTTTTTGTTGGCAGTACTAAATTTGATACGAGTATAAAAAACTATGTTGTATATGTAAAATTATTAGTTATTATTAGTCAAAATACAATATTTATTTTATATAGAAGATCAATTTATTCTATTATATTGATCATAAATTATTATACAAAATGTATGTGAGTCATATTGACTATGATAAACATAAATGACGTCATATTTGATATTTATAGCTACATTACAAATAATTCTTATACAGATAACTTTATATAATAATCGGTATATCAGCTTTACTATGTAATTTAATATAACAATCGCTAACAAAAGCTTTGGTCATACATTTACTAACACTTTTTAAATATTTATGTAATTTTTAAAATGCACTCAGCCCTCGTTTTTTATATAATATGTTTTTTTAAATTAACTCGTTTTTGCGTTCATAAAATAATATAGATATACCTTTTTCATCTTCATGGTTCATTTTTATGTTTTTATTCATATTCTGCTTATTAAATTGGTGATATCGGTTATGTTTTTGAAATTATACATTTCAAAAATTATATAATAATATATCCATATCACATTTAAATATATTCTAAATTTTACTGCATTAAAAAATATTGCTATTCTAGTATTATTAATACGTCATCTTATATAAAAACTTGTCTGTTTCATTGCTTAAAATAAATAAATTCTATTAATTCTTTGTTTATACAGAAACCATATTGTGGCTAGTTTACTACTTTTCTTTATTGACTTTTTTTAGGTTATAAATAATTGTTGGGTATTTTCTATTCAAAATCACTTCAAATTAAATAAAATGTCGTTAATCAATCTTTGTTTTCAAATGTTTTTTTATTTGTTGTATGTAGTTGCATTATGTAATAATTTTTAATAATGTTTATTATTTGATCATTTATTCATAAATTCATATTAACTGTGGGCTTTATACGGTGCTAACTCATATATTAAATGGAAAATTACTTTTCGTAGAGCATTTAGTCAGTTTCGTAAATCTATAGGTTTGCAATATTGAGAAATAAAGATTTAAATTTGTTTCGCTGGATCTGTTTAAAAAATGTTTTTGATTTAAAAAATGTTAGACATTATTTGCACTACCTACATCTGTTTCTTTAAAGACATTTTGTTCTGCGAAAACTATGAAATCTTTATGTTTAACCCTTAAACGGGCAGAACACCAATACTATTTTTTTTATTTTTATGCTATGGTCCTAGGTTTCTAATGCCCTACAAAATAATACTATTTATATAATTAAATAATATAATACTTTAACTGAAACTAAAAAGAAATCTGTTGGTAAATATTTGGTAATATTTCTCTATGCCTGTTTAGGGATTAGATTTATTCATAATTATAATTAATATGTCTATGGGAAAATGTTTTATAGTACCCGATTGATTGTTAAAACATATGCTTATATGAAATATTATAAGAAGTTAATTTCAATTTCAGGTAGTCGCCATTGAAATGAAGTTACACAACATTTTAAAATCCTGCTGAATTGGTAAATTTTTACTCAGTATTTTAATTTAACAATATTGTTTTTTGCAATAATTGTCATTTACTTGTAGTGTCTGTATAATATGTAAATTACATTTTATGTAACTAAGTCGTTCTATATTGTGATATATAAATAAATATCTTAGTTCTTAATTGTTGGTTTTCATTCATGTCGAGTATTATTCTCGATTAATTAAAATTATATAATCGATTTTTTTAGTGACACAATATAGTCACTATCATAATGATAACGGGCGTTTTGATTTGTGTTTAAAATGTTATTAAGTAATGTGAGAAACAATACTTTTTTAATTATTTTCTTGTTGTACGATATATCGTATTAAGAAGCGTAGATAAGGTGTAACTTAATGCCGCGCATTGTGTGTTGTATCAACGCGAGCGAGTAAATGAAGATAATAATTTATCTCTCAGAGCAGGACAATGTCCACACCCAAAAAGAAATAGCTCTAATTTCTATTTATTTTTATTTTATATGGGGTTGATTATACAAAAAATATGGAAATTAGAAATCAAAATATTATAAAACAAATAAAAACCAAATACTGCAATATATGATTTATTTCTCAGTAAATAAGCACAGTAATTTTGCTTCGATTGTCAAAATATTTATATTCAAGAAGCAGGTACAAGTGATGTTTAACAATTAGAGATATAACAATAAGAATTAGATAAAATTTTACAATAACAACTTTATCTCTTTTTGATATTAATTATAATAATATGTTAATGAAACGCATTACAAAGACATAAGGCAGATATTTAAATACATTTTTAAAAGTATATAAAGGTAATGCCCTAAAAAGTTTACACTTTCTAAAATATATAAGAACCAATTAAAAGTAGCTTTTAAGGCAGTTTTGTTTTTAAAAATGATTTTACACTATGTGAACAATATATTGAATTTGTTAATAATAAAATAGTACATTTTATTTTCAGTTTCATCTACATATTTCGTTATTCAACTTTCAAAATTAGTGACTAAGTCAAAGAATACTCTAGAAAATTAATAATTAAATTAAAAACAGATTTATGACTTTTAAATTGATCTATTGTGCAATAGTCTTATAATAAACAAATGATTTTCACTTTAAAAGTTTTTAAAAGTTACCTTTTTATCCTTTCATCATATAAATGTAATTCTATAATAATAACTTTCTTGTTACTAAATATATATAATACCAAAATATTTAATATCAGTAAATAATTAAGCGGTCTTATTTACAGTTATAATAATAAGATATTCTTATCTATTTTGTATAATTAATCAATTTGATGGCTTAGTAGCTTAGGCACTTATTGGATATACTTATTTTATTTATAATCTGTTAAAATAAAATATTTTGCAATCTGAAAAACAAATATAGACTAATTAGGTAACGAAATTAATACTTTATTTATGAAAATTAATAAAAATATATGTCCCAAACATGAGAAAGATTTTACCTCATCCTATGTAATAAATTAATACTTGTATAGTACGGCCAATGAGTCATGGCCACCTTGAAGACTGTTGGAGACAGCTGTGTAGATTTAATTTCAGTATTTATTCTTACTCTTAATATTTTTTTAAGCGCAAAAGTTCAAGACGGCCACGATTCACTTGCCGCACTGTAAGTCTAAAACGATGCCAAGTCTTAATCAACATTACATAAACTTAAATTGGTTTCACCGAATTATTTCAAACATTTCCTTACAATATCCATACCCTACAAAGTTAATCTTAAGCGTAAGATTACTACGACGGTATCTCCATTTCACTCTCGGCATGAGAACGTATTATTATAAACTAATAAGAACAATAACGATAATAATCGGTATATAGATCGATTGAAACCGATATAATTTATTAAAAAATGGTCTTAAAAGAGATATTCTTTTTGAAAATTTGAAAAAGATGAATATAATGTAAATCAGAATATTAAGTCAAATAATTTAATTAAAAATATGTTAAAAATCGTATTAATATCTAGTTTTCATTCTCCATTCTTTAGAAATAACGTAAAATAAAATACAAAAATAAATAATTGTGTTCCAATTCACCTTTTTCAAATTAAAAAAAATAAAAAGTTTCTTTCTTAACATTTGGACAACTGTTAATTAATTTATCACAATAATATAAATATAAATGCTTGCGCGACTGGCTCTGACCATGCCGTTTTACGTTGGCAGCCGAAAGACTAGCTTCACTGGTTGTAAAGGCACTGCTTTGGAAAAACTATAGTCCAAAACTAAATAACTTTACACGTTAAATTGCGTCTTATTTTATTATGCGTATTCTTTTTTTTATTTTATGGGTTTTAAAACGACACAGATACAAAATATTTTAGGTCTTTTGTTTTATATTTCGAAACAGGCACTTTTTTACGATTTTCGTCAAATTACACTTAGTGTTTCTATCGATATTATACAATAATCATTAGTAATTTAAGCTGAATATGCAATATTTCTAAACTTAAGTAATTTATCCGTAACAATTTATATTATCACGACTTAGTACTGAGTTAAAGCGTCTTATATCTAAGCCATAATATGTGGATATAATCTATGGAATAATCCAGTATTCCGATATAATATAATATGTGAATATAATCTTTTTAATAAAATATACGGAATTTCAACAGGTATCTTCAGTAGCTCTTGATTATTTGATAGATAGTAAATATTTTACTTTTAATGTGATGCTTCCATTTGTTTTGGTGTCAGTAACAAAGACTAGACATAGGTGGCTATTGTAAAGACAAAATATTATATACATATATTTAAATATTCACTTTTTAAAAAACTTTCCTTCTATAGACACGCCAACTAACGAAGTTGACATTGATGTTGTTGGGAAAATTAAGCTTCAGCTTGCTCTACAACGGTTAGAAATTGTACCATAGTCGAATAATCAGATCTAAATTTAATAAATATTTTGTACAGATCAAAGCAAAATTATAGAACTTATTAAATATAATGCGGTAATGTTAGAGTTAATCTAAAGTAAAATTAAAATAAAATATATACCTACCTACTATCGACTGTTGGACAGTTCTATAGAGAATGTAACACAATAATGGTGCTCTTTATTTCACAACGCTTGAAATATTAAAACAATAAATATGTGGAGTTTCATTTGTCGATTTTAACATATTTATAAAAATATTAGTATTTATTTTAAATTTTATGACCGCATTGTTGACAAAATTTATTTTTTGCGACGCTCATATTGTATAACATAAATGTGAAGGCTCCACACTAATCTACATTGTTGTTCTACACAGTAGACATACGATTTCGTTTCGAAATAATACCTTTCCGACGACCGACGAGACAAATCAAAAAAGATATGACAATATATCGAAAGTATAACTAAATTTAGGTCTTTTAGTATAACAAATTTCAAATTTATATGATTGTTTGGGAAAATAATGGCCAAAAGTATATATATAATATATTTCTAATATTCAAACGAGACAGCCATCGTTTAGACTGTTGGCAATCTTCGTTTGCGTGTCTTGGATATTGGAGGGATAGTTATGGCATTGCTGGGAGGAAACGTAGTTGAGTTCTGGTTCGTAGTACTCCGCCTCTGGCTCGATCGGGCCCAGGATGGTGGCTTTCGGTAAGTAGCCGTCTGTCGTTATATAACTTGCTTCGGAATTAGGCGGAATGCTCAACACGCTGTCTGGTCTGTTATATTCGTCTAGATTTTGATGTGTCAAATAAGATGTTTCTAGCGAAGATATTTCTATGGAATCGTTGATTGGAGTTGGGCACGTGTAGCTGGAGGCGAGAATGTTTGCTGACTCAGGTCGAATGTACGGAGAGTGGGATTCGAATACGGGGAATGTTGTTGGTTCGAACGTTCGCACTGCGTTGTACGTGGTCGTGGGTGACGCCCGCGCGTTCGTGTTGTTTTTGACGCAGGACCCCGCGTGCATTGACAGCATGTCGATCAACTGTCGTTTTTGCACTTCTAAATCCTGAAAAAAAAATGTATTTTTGCGAATATTAAAATAATATCTTGCAAAGATATTTGTTTTGTAATGTACCTACATATAAACAATGTTATTTATTTACGTTTATAATATCGACAGATAATAAATATCTCAAGCTTTGTTTAAATCCGATTGACCCGACACATTTATTATCAATCTAAAGTGACGCTGTTCGGGAATTCACCTATTTGACCCTGCAGTATCGATAAAACAATATCCAAGCTACATAAGACGTTATAGAATATTCTAATAATTATTTATATATCTAATTTTCTTTTAATTTAAGTTTCCCCTTATCAAAATGGGTATTTCTATTAACATTTAAATGAACACAAATGAGGCAGCCGATAACCCTGCATCCGCGTCGTTACGGTACTTAGATAATGTTAAAGAATTTCTTATTCTTTTTATTTTTTTTTATACAAGTTTGATAAACTTGAATTTTATTTTTGAACTAACTTATAATATTAGATAAAATAAAAATATCAAAGAATGTTTTACTATTATATTATCGTCTATATAGGTAGGTATAATGTAAATTAGTATTTACGTACTTTTAATTGTGTTTTGAGGTCGATGTTCTGACTTTCCAATACTTCGCTCTCATTCACAAGGTTGACAGTTCGCTCCCTCTTCTTCATCCTACACTTTGTTGCTGCTATCTTATTCCTTTCTCTTCTTCGACGTCTGCGTTCCTCATCTTCAAGGGTTAACTGTAAAAAAAAATATAAAATTACACTATCATTTTAAAACTTTACAATTTTTAACTATAAAAAAATACAAAATTACAATATCATTTTAAAACTTTAAAAATTAATTTTAATTTAATTTATTTTGTTCTAATTTCCAACTAAAGCTATTAGGTGCGTTCTGGGTGGCGAAACCTACCGCCGCGTTCATTCTAGTCTAGAAAACATATGAATAATAAAAACTATGCGCTAAATAATATGCTTCAGTGAAATATATTTAGCGGGACAAAACATTTAAGCAATATTATTTCATTATCTAAATTGAAATTTTTAAATAGAAAAATATAACGGTAAAATGCAGATATTTTACCGCACTATTTTCCGCCGAATGAAAGTAGTTATTTAAAATAATCTTACCGCACGTAAGATTATTTTAAATAACTACTTTCATTCGGCGGAAAATAGGGAACTAGTCTCAACGTTTCCTCTGTCTACTTTATTATATATTCCTGCTGTGTACGGGACACAGCGTGATTATAGAAAAAAAAATCAAAATCATACAGCATAATAATATAAGTCCTTTCATTATTTAACTCCACAAACACCCTGTATATAGCTAACACTGGCAAAACAAATCCATAAAGTTTATTATATAAATGAATCCATTAAATTAATTCAGTTGAATGCATCGACTGACTTACAAACTGCCTTCCAATGATAATAATTTCTCATCGTCAAGCCATCAAGCAATCTTAGGCTTTCAATCGGGAAGTTCAGTCACGAACATAACATCGTTTGCAATACCAAGCTTCTTTGTAAGCTCGTAAAACTTCAATAAAATCGTTGAATTATATGCTGGTAGCCAGCCGCCTATAAAATTAGTTTAGTTTTGTTGCTATCACACCGACCTCCGTTACAGATCTAGCCTTTATTGGGTGGTATTGATAAGGATGGTGCTATTATTAATATAATGCACATTGTTATTATTACTATATTTAGATATACAAGTGCTTGTTGTAACTGAATATCCCAAACACCTTTGAAAATATTATTTAATAAATATTGCCTTGGCTCGTGATGTGTCTTGTGGTTAGAATCGTTTATAGTTGTGATCTTTTAGAGATTCAGAGGTAACAGTGTTAAGAAATTTATTTATGCCATTAGAAAGTATCGCTTTAATACAATATTTACCATCAGAAGTTTATTCAAATAACTGAAACTCGACAATATAGCATTGTCATAACTCGAAGCTCGTCCGAAGATAAGCCAAGAGCGCGTCCTATCTTCCTCTCCACTATAACTGCGAACTAGTAGAACGAACTAGAGTACGGGCACCGCCCCGTCCCTACACCGTGAATTCCTACCAGACTGCGGCTGCAACAATCTTATTGACCTCTGCGGGACGTTTGTGTGTGATCTTTCCGATGGTACTTGTTACGCTTGTTTATATTAAGATTGTATTAGAATGGTGATTCGTGATGTTGATTGATTTGTGAGATCAATATAAGTCGTTGGAACGAACGCACTACCGCTAGGCGGCCGATATGTTAAATAAACGCACGGCACACACCCCACAGTCGTGTCTCGAACCGTAGGCGGACACTACTACATACACCAGAGTTCCAGGACATAAAATAGCACCACACCCGTATGAGACGGGCGGACTCTACTACATACACCGGAGTATAATTTTTTTTATTATAGTAGTATTTTAGAGTTCGACTCGACCGCTGCCTTCCAACCACCACACCCACTATATAGACAGAACAACGGTTGCGACACTCGGGACGACAATACAGGAACTCGTCTCGATTAATATGGTATTAAATAGTTTGTATTATTCATAATTAACTATGTTATTTATGTGTATTGCCATGCATATTTTATTTTATTTATTTATTTATTTATTTTTAACTTATACCCAAGGTACATACTGTTACATTGTGAACGCCGCACTTTGTCTAATCTCACGAGGGTTGTGAATATATGTAAATATTTTTAAACATACATTCGCCCCAGTTAAATCGATTCCACAATAATCGTGTGCAATCAGACACGTTACAGCCGCACCAGGACTATGTCGATTTGTTGTATTTGCTTTCCAAAATCTTTTTTTATCTTCTGTATATGTATTTCTGTATATGTATTATTTTTCACACATATAGCAAGGTAGACAGTGGGAATTTAGTGTTAAGACACTCCGTTCACCGAATTCAAGACATTGCATGTAAAGTGGCTGAACTCAACGTGCTTTCCCCAACAACCGTCGCGTGAAGGTCAAAATTATAATTACAATTCCTATATTATAATATAATCAAAATTACCTCGTTTTTAGGTGCTTGCGTATGACTGCTATCATAGTCTTCATCACTTTCTTCTTTCTTCATCCGTTTGACGCCCATATCTGTGTCGCTGCCCGACATCTTCCTTTTCGACTCTATAGACAGCTTAAGACCAGCTTTTATCAGTTCCGAACACGTCTGTAAAGAAATAACTAATATAAAACATTATATTCTTCTTCTTTTCGATAAAAAAATATACTGTAAGCGGAAGTCATTAATAACTACTTAGAAATATTCAACGAAGTTACATATAGGTAACGTTTAGTATATTAGACAGTTACTTTTTTTATAGGTAATATGAATCTTAATATAAGGCCAAATTTTCTATATCCATAGTATAATGTAAAAAAAAGTCAGTAACGAAATATTTTTAATATCTGATACATTAAACTTCGTCTATGAATAATGTTTGTAAGTTATACTCGTAAGTTCTCATTATGCTTTATTTAATCAATCTGGGATTCATACGTCAAAAATATTCATACGTCAAAAATCTCAATTGACATTTTGAACTACCAAATATCGAGTTCAATTATTTTTGATAACTGTGGTGATAATAATAATATTTGTAATAAAAAAAATAAGTAGGTCTCACTAATTGAAAAATCGTTTATCCAACATACGACATACGTTTTTGATAATTAATTAATAGTAACATACAATATTGTACAAAATAAATCATTAAAGTCACATAACATTTCGTTAGCCTTCCAAAAATAAAAAAAAGTTTAACTTGATTAAAAATATCATTATTAATTTAATTTAAAAAATAATGAAAAAAAAATCTTATTTATTAATTCTTAAGAGGCTCACGACGTTGATTAAGAACGCGCGGACGTTTATCGTCGTATCGTAAGTCGTTTAAAAGTAAACATCGCGAGATTAATTTTTATGAATTTATTATAATGATTACTTTAGCTTTACCTCGATCGGACGTTAGTACCAAGGTTATATAGCAATGTATCTGAGTATGTAACGTGACCAGATGTCCCGGTTTGAGCGGGACAGTCCCATTTTTTGTTTGTGTGTCCCGGACCCTCATGTCCCCAAACATGGCACCAGAACGAACGAGTGTTCCGTTTTTAGAAATGGCACGTAAATTTGGCCGATCGAATCACGTTTCGCGGTACACCATTTTTGGAAAAATAACCGAAACAAGTAATCTATTAAAAGAAAATAAAACAACACCATGAAAAAGTGAAATATTACTTTTTAATATAATAGTTAAAAATAATTTAAATTAAAAATTTAGGAAAAAAAATACCAACGTCCCATTTCGTGTCGAAAAAAGAATGGTCACGTTAGTTATATATCATATTTATCTTGATATTGTGGACAAATGCAATAGTAGTTTTTTTCTCTTGTAATAAAGGTGTTCGTTGTTTCTCACATTAAAACGTCCGCCCATTGTTTAAGTTGTTAACAAAAAACAATATTTATTGAGTGTAAAATTGATTATAATGAAACTCTAATAGGTGGAAAATAAGTACAACTAATAGAATCATTTTCTTATAACTTCATTATCATAGATTTTGAAATACATAGGGACAAAGTATCTGCTGTACTTATCAACAGGGTAGGCAGAGAGTTCCTAGTGTTAAGATACTCCGTTGCCCATTTTTCGCTGAATATACAGAAAAATGTAGTACAGCTTCCCGCTGTATCTCGCATGTTGCAGAGTAGGCAGAGGAGACCTAGTATTAAGGCATTTTGCCCCACACTTTCCTCCAAATTCTGGATACATTGCGTGTTGAGTGGCGGAACTCAACGCCGCGCGTGGCCTTTACACCCATAACCTGTCACGTTTACAGTCACACGCTTGTACCCCTGCGCCACGACTAGCCTTAACTCGCTACATTTATAAAAGACTATAATATTTATTTATGAAATAAAATTTATAACTAATACTCAGTTATCTTTAGATGTATTGTAGGAATTATTTTTACTTAATATGTGTTAACTTACTTTAATTTTGTATTATACATATATTTTTTTTTACATATAATAATATACGAACAAATCTTTATATTTTGTCTGTTCAATACGCTCTATTTCACTACTAGTTATACAGAAAAATGTATTATAAATGATCAAAAAAAATATACCTTTTGTATACTGGGCGGAGTGCCTGAAGCTGGCGATGTCGCTGACGAACTGTTAGACATCGAAGAATTAGAATCGTTGCAGTTCACATTCTGTAATATAACGATACATATAACATATTAATATTTTTTATATATAATTTATTATATAAAAAGTAATGATAATAATAGATATTAAAAATGTTTTAATTAGAGTTGCTTGTTTTAAAATATTAGAACGAAAAGTTTTAGGATATATTCAAATTGGAAAAGGACATAATAAATTAAAATTTATATATATTTTATAATACTTTTTCGATACTTTTAAATTATTATTGACTTCTAAGATTATAGATTATATATTCAAATTCCAAAGCACGTAATTGACAACTAAGTACGGTAGAATGGTCTACAATTCGTCTTCGCACTTAAGCCGGGTGTAATAAGTACCTGTATATTATCATTTTTGATTTCTTTTATTATGTAAGAGGTCTTTGGTTACATTAAAATTATTAATTATATTTATTTTAATTTACACTATCCCGTACATTCATAATATTTTTTTTTTTTCATTTATATAAGTTTGCTAAGAGAATGTATGAAACAATATAAAATTTTTGTTACATTTTTTTTAGATTTAAGTGCACAAGAATTATTCTTATTGAGTAAGGCCATCATGGCGCAGCGGCTCAAACCGTAAAGTGACTGTAAACACGATGCTTCTGGCCTTTGGGTTCAGTTCTAATTCGGGGAAATAAATTATTAATATTAATAATATTTTCATTATTTCGCTCTGGTAACAAGGCAAACCGCGTCGTTAACTTCCGCCGCACAACACGCAATCCCTCTCAAATTCAGCGAAAAGCGAGGAACAGAGTGTCTTAACACTAGATGTCCTCTTTCTACCCTGCTATCATGCCAATGTATGCGGAATACAGCGTGAAGCTGAATCAGAAAAAGAAAAAGATTTTTTCTTTAATACACTAATCTGTAAACTTCAAACATAAACTAACTACCCTACATTATTAAGATCTTATATATATCTACTAGAAACATAAGAAGGAAACGTCTAACTTATTAGAACGCTTTCCATGTCACTGCCCCTCTGCTAAATGGACAAAGTATGTTCTTGACGGACGACATGTTTATTAAAGTGACTTTTTATATGGTTTCGCATTCGCTTTAATATATTAGTTAAAATAAATTTTGTTAAGAAATGAATAAATAAGTGATGAAATAAGTGACTTTTATGATTGTTATTTTTTTTATTAGTAGACACATAAAAAATAAATAAGTAAATAGAAAATAAAAGTGCGTCATTATCACTAAAATCGATTTCTTATAGACCGCCAGAAGAAAAGCAAAATATTTAATTTGTAAAAGAATACAGAAACGTGCACAAAGTACTAAGAAATAAATAAACCAATATATATTGAATACAAATTAAGAACATAACAATTAAGGCGAAACGTAATGTATATCGATTCTGTATTTATATTGTATCTAGTAACCAATGTCGATAAAAATAATTATTTTTAATAGAGGCCCGTCGTGGCGTAGCGGCACGAAATGTGACTGTAAAACCGACTGGTTGTGGGTTCCATCCCCACTCGAGAAGATGAAATATTTACTTAAATTTATTTTTCCATTTCTTCGCTCTGATGTTGAGGCTAAGCGCGGCGTTGTGTTCTGCCACTCAATACGCAATGCTTCCAAAATTCGGCAGAAGTAGGGGACGGAGTGTCTTAAAGGTTCCCTCTGCCTACTCTGCTGTGTGCGGGATACAGCGTGAAGCTGATAAAAAAATATATATTTATTATACATATTTAGCGGCGGATATGCAAACACGACAATGGCATATAACAATAATTACAAGATCTGTCACACCAGATTAGCCTTTTGTTCGAAATCATTTCACGCTCCACATTCCAGCTCACGTAATATGCAGCCCTAATGACATTCTTTTATAGAATGAATCGTTAGTGTAGAGGTATATAGTTATATGTATACAGTATACTGCATTAAAACTTGCTTTATAATGTAAATTAACACAGAATTTGGTTTTTCTAGTTGAGTAGGCTAAGAATCGATTTTTTAAAATCTCTTCTTTGTATTTCTATATAACATATTTTATATACAGGGTGGAAGCGTCAGCACCACTTTAAATGAAACCACAGTTTTAACTACTCTATAAAAGCCTAATACAATTTAGAAAAAAGAAATAATAATTTTAATTAGTTTTTTTTATATTTATTTTAATTTCCTTAGGTATGGGTGTGAAATATTTAATCCTATATGCTGTTTCCGTAAAAGGAGCGCTGACACTTCCACCCTGTATACAAAGGCCCAACATACGCATTTAGTCATAATACATCCCCTCACATTCAACTTTCATAATTTTTTCAAAAAAAATCATTTTTTGAAAAGCTAATTCTTTAATTTTTATTTTATTATTATAGTAGAGTATTGGTGCAGTTTACCAAAATACAGGCAACTAGTCTGGACACAAAGATTTATTTTCTATATTTTTACTCGTAGCGCAGGGGAACAAAGTGGGACTGTAAAATCTACTGGTGGTGGATTCGATCCCCACTCGAGGAAATGAAATATTTATTTACATTTATATTTTTATTTCTTTGCCCTGGTGTCGAGGCAAAAGCCCGGCAGAAAGTGGGGAACGGAGTGTCCTAACACTAGGTTCTCGCTGCCTACCCTGCTGTGTGCGGGATACAGCGTGAAGCTGACTTTTTTTTGCTACGCCTTGTATTAAATAAAAAATATGAATCAATAACCAGCACTTTATTTAATAACAGTACAAACTGTACCAACAATCATAAATAATTAGTTCACTCAATCAAAGAATCCTGGCGTCTGTCAGTCTGTTTCAGTGTCCGCTAGGTAAACGACCTCAAATGTATGGCACTTACAATTATCCAATGTTTGTAATGACGATAAATGGTCACGTGGCGTTACGTGGCCAATACTTGGCAAGCATTCAATACGCTTACTTTGAATTCGAACGAGCATTTCGCGTGCAACAGACCTAAATACAGCAAGGATCTCTTTTGCATTTTGATCGATTCACAAATTGAAAGTGCAAGGTTAGGAATTAGTTCTAGCGATTTACAGTGAGCCACTAAAAGTTCCAATTGGTTTTGCCTGTCAATATTATTTTGTGCTGTTTTCTTTTTTATTTTCTTAAGTGTCACGCTGTATCCCGCACACAGAAGGGTAGGCAAAGGGAACCTAGTGTAAAGTCATTCGTTCCCCATTTTCCGTCGGATTCTGAAAGCGTGTCTGATTGCGTGTTGAATGGTAGAACTCAACGCAAAGATATGAAAATATGAAATATCTCATTTCCTTGAATGGGAAACGAATCCACAACCAGTCGCGCTTACAGTCATACTTTGCACACCTGCGCCACGACTGGCCTCAATTATTAGGCTGATTAAAAAAATAAATCAGCTTCACGCTGTATTCCGCACACAGCAGGGTAGGCAGAGGGAACCTAGTGTTAAGACACTCCGTTCCCCACTTTCTGCCGAATTCTGGAGGCATTGCGTGTTAAGTGGCAGAACTCAACGATTAGCCTGATTAATTCTAGAAAATCTCTTTAAAGTACACAATCAAACACTCTATCTTAAGTGCAATGCTAACTTATCTAGGTCATACTCAGAGCTAAGTTTCAAGGTCGCTCTAACCCATTATATAACCTACTGTTTGTATTTCACGTTTGTTTATTCGCCATACATTAAATATAATTTTATGCGTTAATGATTTGTGTGAGACGTGACCATAACATTACCTACGAGGGTATTCATTAGTTTGTATTGCCGATGTAAGATTAAAATGTTATTCATTATATTTTAAATGAAATTTTTATTGATCATAGGTAAAACTTTAATTATTATGTAGTTAGTTATTAAAAAATAATTTGAGGCTGCAGAGGTATAAGGTTCGGTTATCGGGTTCGATCTCCACTCGAGGAAATGAATTTTTCTTCGCGTTCTCCACTTCACATTTTAAAAAGAAAAAATAACATTTTTAAAAATCAATTAAGAACAAAAAAGGCACGGACAACAAAAGTCTGTGGCGAAAAACAATTCAACTATAAAAAAAAAATAACTTTACCTTGAAACTGTTGTTCTTGTCATAATTGTACTGGTCCAGAGGATTCGTCATCGTGATGACATCGTTGACTATCTCGGGAGTACGCAAGGTGGTGGTACCCGCGTTCTCCGCGGCAAGGAGGTTCATCATGGCGGCGCTCAAATTCACGTTCACACTAAGATATGCACCCGGCTCCCCTTCGGTGCCCACGGGGGCGGTCGGTGAAGGAGATGTATCTTCGCACTTAATCGTCGGCACAGCTGAGCCAATGCTCGACGAGTTCATTATATCCTTATAAGGAGCCAGCTTCGCTTCTTTTTGGTTACGTTTCGCACTAAAACTAACGGTTAACGCTTTTAATTAAGTCTATATCACGATTTTACACTATCACTATGTCCTAAGCTAAATATCACTGATTGTGGTAAACTGGTTCCCGATGGCACTCGACACTTGCGGCTAGAAGTCTTCACGGGGAGGTAACGTTGGTAACGCGGTTGAGTGATCTGCAAATAAAAAAAAAGTTCGAATGAGTACTAGTGTCCATTTAAACATGAACTTGGCTTTTATTTGAACAAAAAAGTTTGTATGTAAATGCGCAGTAAAAATCTTTGAAAGGGCAAGTTTTGGTTTCGCAATCCGCCTGGTATTATTTCGCAAGCGTTTCACAGCGAGTTCTTAATTAGAGCTATCCGAGCGTCGCGACCTCGCGGCCAGGATGCGCCTCCAATAAAAAAACTTTTTTACAGTCACCAATTGAACGTGCTATAAAATTGAAACTAGCTTTTTACGACACATTTTAACGCTCTTCCGTGTGACGTGTCGTCGTATCCATTGTTCGGGCGGGCGCGGTGTAGTTCAAATCACGGCTACAAGGGCATGTATCGGATTAAGCCATTTACAACCACGATATCAATGTCAGACAGTCAATATTGTGTGGAAATTAGGTTCCCACTGAACAATTAGGACATGCCGTGACCGAAAATGCAATCGTCAATTCGATTTAAACGGGAGCTAAATGCGCCTATTCCCTATATAGCTGTGTGGTTCGAAAGCTGCGGCACCTTGACCCGGCATCTGTACGTATATCTGCCGTCGTATCTGTCACGTAAAACAATAAAGCACCGAGACGAAGTAACCTGGTTGTGTGGTTGTTATTTTTATTTACAACAGAAATCTTGATGAGGTCGTAGTGGCGCAAGTGTGTGACTGTAAATGTGACGTTTGTCAGTTCGATTCCAACTCGAGGAAACGAAATGTTTAATATTTTCATTACTTCGCTTTGGTGCTGAGGCAAAACGCAGCGTTGAGTTCCGCCACTCAACACGCAATGGCTCGAAAATTCGGCGAGAAGTAGATAACAGAGTGTTTCGGAGTGTAACACTAGCTTCGCTCTGCCTGCTCTATTATATGTGGAATACAACGTGAAGCTAAAAAAACAGAAAAATTCAAGGTTCAAATAGCTTATAGATATTTTAGAGTGCCACTTTATCTCACATAGATTTATTGGACCTAAGGATATTGTCATAATAAACTCTTTATCAATATTCGATATAGTTAGGTACCTACATACGTAACAAACTCCAAATTCCTTTGGCGCGGCGTTATTCAGAATAAGAATAAATGTAAATTAATGTATGCTTATAAAATATTTACATATAAAAGTGTATGGGCAATGTAAAAAGGCGAAGTATTTTATGCAATGTTGATTTTCTTATTGGTAGCCGACCATCAGTTATTTGCCGAGTAAACAGAACATCTGCACAAACACTACGTACATACGTGTTGGCATATGTTATATGACATTGAAAAAGATTTAATAATTTGAGAAAGCTTCTAGAGAGGCCAGTCGTGACGGAGGGGCACAAAGCGTGACTGTAAATCGACTGGTTGTGGGTTCGATCCCCACTTGAGAAGATGAAATATTTACTTAAATTTATATTTCCATTTCTTCACTCTGGTAGTGGTGTTCGCTCTGGACACCTGCCATTCAACACGCAATCCCTCCAGAATTCGGCAGAACGTGGGGAACGGAGTGTCTTAACACTAGGTTCCCTCTGCCTACCCTGCTGTATGCGGGATACAGCGTGAAGCTGAGAAAGCTTCTAAAGTAACTTAGCTATTATACATTTTTTTATAAAAAAATAATATGGATTTTAATATAAAGGTATTATAATATAATAAAAGTTGTTCTTGACGCGTGGGTCGATACAGCCATATAATATGTTAATGACAGCCAGTAGGACGTCCGTACCCTTAAAAAGGAAAATGAAAAATAAATGCATCCGGCCAATATCGTGTGGGTTTGTATTGAGACTTGATATATTTTTAAAAATTTTTTTTATCAACTTAACGAATATAGCAGGGTAGGTAGAGGAAGCCTAGTGTTAAGACACTCTGTTCCCCACTTTCCGTCCAAAGTATTGAGCCATTGCGTATTGAATGGTGGAACTCAACGCTGGACTTTTGTCTTGATGCTAGAGCGAAGAAATAAAAATATTAAAAAATAATAATTCACTCCCCCGAATGGGGATCGAACTCGCAACCGTCTCGTTATAATCACACTCTAGTACCCCTGCGCTACGACAGCCTCGTAAACACAAAGATTTTGAAGAATTTATTGTTTTAAATACAAATTGCGATGCATTTTCTGAAAATAGCACGAGACTTGTTCTCCAGCAATGAGGGAAATAACTGAGTATAATGGATTTTCTCGATTGAGCACCGACGCTCTTCTCTCTCTTTCCCTCCACTAGATATACCGCAAGGATGAGCAGGCAGGAAGATATCAGTCTAAGCTCGGGTTCTTGAGGGAAAAGAGGTCGCATCAACCACTTCTAAAACGGCGTAAATGACATTCAAATAGAGATTCAGTCGACTTTTTATCCTCGTGACAACGAGAAATAGGTAACCTACTTTCAGCCGCGCCCGCTCACTATGGCTGATTTTATATATACATATATATAATATGTAAGTATGTATGTATGTATGTACAAGTACGTCAACTTAATTGCATTAGTTTCATTACAGCAGTTATAAACGAGATGGTTTTAAAAGAGGTACCTACTCTAAATTAGTCATTAAAATTCCTGCATCTGTCGTCAAAGTAGGTTATTTGTTTACATTTAACTCTTCGTACATTAAATTATTTCGAAATATGTAACTTTAAAGTATACATGTTATTACAAGAAAAATGCGTTTATATTTTTAGTATTAAATAAATGGTAAAGGCCCTTGGGCGTTAAATAAAATAATAAGTGGTCGTAAAATAATGAATGAACGTAGCTTAATAGGAAAGCGAAGGTCACCGTGGTACATGAATGCGCATATACATATGTTATTTAATATGTAGTTTTCAATACTTGATATTTTTTTCTTTATATTTTTTTTATTACATATATAGAATTTATAAATTAGATTTAAAGTCAGTTTCCTAACCTAAAATGTTCCTGCAGATTTTTTATCAATTTTGTAGGTAGGTAGGTACTCAAGTAACCACACTTTCCACTTCCCAGTCCTTTTCATGCTCTCTGGATTACCGACAAGAAAGGAACTGGAAACAAACTATTTTTATTTATGGTTCAAAGTGAAGTCGTGTGAGGGTGTGTTTGCAGGGTTGGGAGTACGGAGAAGTCACTGTCACACCTATAGAGTGTAGGTTTGACGAGCCCCTTTGAAACGCGTATGAGCGTTCGTCTCCATTGTCCCAATTTCTCTCTCTATCTAACAAAGCTACACGAGGTATACAGTTACATAGGTACATAAGACAGAAGAAACGTTAACACAGCTCTTGGAGTTTTCTTTTATGTTGGAGACTACTTTTTCATAGTTAATTTTATTACGTATTTTTAATTACATTTTTGTTTTAATGTTTGTCGCAATTATGTTGAAAATCATATTAATTTTGCAATATTTTTGATAGCATCAGTATAAAAGTTTACTGCTGAATTTTTATATATTTCTGTCACTCATTGTTTCAATATTATTATTGTTGTGATATTGCTGTGAATTGGAATATAGTTTGTTTTCAGCTTCACGCTGTGTCCAGTATATGCCTAGTGTTAGAACTCTCCGCTCTCTACTTTCTGCTGAATTCTAGATGCATTGCATGTTAAGTGTCGGAGCCCAACGGCGCGCTTCGCCTCGACATCAGAGCGAATAAGTGGAAATATTAAAATACAGTATATATGTATATATAGAAATGTAGCTAAAAACAATATTAAGTTAAGTATAGGTAAAGTTTAATATGCATATATACGGTCTACATGATAATAGACATAGGACTATTAAATTCATTTATGACTAACTAGCCAAGATTGATTATATCGAAGCTAACCTTAACCATATCGAGTTCATATCATTTATAAAATCTGTCAAATCGTGAACGGTTCATATGGAATGTAAAGTTATATTGTGAGAAATACAAAACAGAATTACATATTATATTTAATAAAATATATTTCTAATAAGATTATAGAGTATATAGAGTAGTTATTGGACATCAACAATATTAATAAAATATATTCTAGAGTAAAGTAGTTCAGTTTTCAGTCTGTATAAACAAAAATAATCTTGGTTTCAAATATCCTATCACAATATCCAAAAGTAAACTTCACACCTTAACTTTATAATTTTTTTAAAGAGACTTGTCATTATATTAATTTAATTTTGCGTAATTGTAATATCTTTTATTTTATCAATATGCATTTTAATTTTTTTTTAAATATTTATTACAACCAGTTCTCGTGTAAGTATATAAATTATAATTTTATAGAGCACAGATTATCTTTTTAATGGCCTGTTTCTTAATTTCATATTCAATTAAAAGTTTAAATAACTTTCATAATCTATAAAAAAATCCGGTATCCACAGATAAAATAAAACTCAATGAACTCACTAGTAGTGGGCGAGGCAATAAAATAAAAAAAATGTATCCATCAATTACTAATTAAGAAACATATTTACTAATTATTCACGGTCAGTTTATATAGAATTTAAGTTATACCGTCTATTTGTACATTTCTAATGAACAACTATTGGAACTTGTTTAGTAACAGTAACAGTTTAACGTCTCTATTATAATATTTTTGTTTAATTATATTTTATTTTTTTGATTTAGTTGAAGTTCTAAGAGTTTTATCACATTAAGTCAAAATTTTGATTGTTCGAAAAATGAAATAAATATTTAGACAACAGTCACTGTTACACGAAAACACAATAATTAAGAATATATCACAAAACACAATATTACGTTGCATTTTAATTTTCAGACGTACTTGAATTTAGAAATATTAAGAGTTTTATCATCAGCCAAAACTTACATTTTTTTGTATACAAAAATACAAAAAAAAAAGAAAAGTTTTTCGAATACAAAAATTAGATAAATATTTAGTCAATAGTCACTATAACACAAAAACACCATATTAAAGAGTATAACAGACTTGCATATATAATTATTTACATGTTAAAGTTAAACCGAAAGATATTTTTAACTTGTTTCCAAACGTAGCAACAGCGGTGTCCTTGACACTCGGCAGCGGGCAAAAAGTATCTGCCGCAATTTCGGCGTCGGTTCTTCTACACACACTACTACGTATATACATGTAGCGTTCATATAGTCGAATTCACTCTGTATCCCGCTTCACGCTGTATCCCGCATGTGGCAGGGCAGGGAGAGGGAAACTGTCTTAACAAGACATTCTCTTCCCCACTTTTCGATAAATTTTGGAGGCATTGGCTGTGGAGAGTAGTGGAACTAAACGTCGCGATTTGCTTTTGATCAGAGCGAAATGTAAATATTAAATATTTCATTTCCTCGAAAGGGAATCGAACTCAAAACGCGCTGTGCTTACAGTCACACTGGCCTCTATTTACTCAAACGATACGAAAAATACGCTATCTACTATATATAGATACGTTAACATAAGCAATAAATAATTACGGCAAGTAATAAAATCATTTACTGTTTATATTAAAATGTAATATTTATAATAGCTGTCCTTGAAAACCTTTGGCAAAAAATTTCGAGTATAATTTCGACGTGGGTGTGTCCTGACTGCGCTATCGGACACACACAAGCACGATACAGAACAATTCTAACAGATGTAGCCAGTTATTAATAATAAAAAATCTGCCTCTCAGAGCTAAGTTTATTAATAAAATAACGTTGTTTATTAAAATATTTATAAATTATGTATTTAAATAAAAATTGTATGAAATTTATATTTTTGTGGGGAACGGAGTGTCTTAACACTAGGTTCCCTCTGCCTACCCTGCAGTGTGCGGGATATAGCGTGAAGCTGAGTTATTTTTTTTTTTTATATTTTTGTACTTATCTATGATAATAATCAAGAATTTAACCTCAATATGACCTTTTGTTGGTTATATTATATATTATATATTTTATATATTATATATTTTATCACATAATTTACTAGTGTTTACGTTTAATGGCTTACTTAAATTAATATTATGTAACTTTTATTAGGACAGGTGTGCCTTATTTATTGTATCATAAACAAAATGGCGTGTATGTACGTACACATTATATGTATTTGAAGTTTACAGGAAACACTTTAAAATGCATATACATTGTTAGGTTTAATATTTTGTCACTTTTTTTACTTTTGTTACACAAAAAGCAAGTCAAGTTCCAAGCAGGAGTCCACACAATATTTTTGAGTTTATATTCATTCTGTCGCATCTGCTTTTATAATCTAATCCACTGGCATATAATTTGGTGCTGGTTTTTATATTATATTCACTTATACATCGAGTAAAAGGAACAAAGGAAGTTTGGCAGCGTATTGTTCGTTCGTTATTCGCGTCTGTTGAGTTGTAGAAGAAAAAATTAACATTCAACATTGACACCCACATGGTCGATTGGCTTATGAATAATATTTATAAAAAAGAAACCTACTCTATTTTGATATTATCTTATCTAGATATCGCGCTAATTGCAATGAGTGCTTCACAAATAAATGTTTTGGCATGAATATAAATAAATCTATTGTATTGAAATAGTTTAAGTTTATATTTTTAATATATTTGTTATTAATAATATTCTATTTAAAGGCATAGTAATGTGAAAGATACATATTATGTTTGAACGTCAAGTATATATAGGCTTGCCAAAATTGCAAATCGCTAAAATGGTTATGTAAATAATAAATAGAATATAAGCAGATATTTTTGAGCTTCACGCTGTATCACGCATGTGGCAGGGTAGGCAGAGGGAGCCTAGTGTTAAGACACTCTGTTCTACACTTTCCAGAAAATTTTAAAGATACTGCATGTTGAATGGCGCAATTCCAAGCAGCGCTTTGCCTTCACACCAGAGCGACAAAATAGAATTATTAGATGTTTTATTTCCAAGTTTCAAATGGGCACTGAACTCACAACCTGTTGTTTACAGTCCCACGTTTGGGCCCTTGAGCCAAGACTGGCCTCCAGTAGTTATGTAAATAATAAATTTAATATAAGCAAATGATAACAACCAATAATTAAATTTTATCGTTCATCCATAATCAATTAAAACGTCCTTAAATTGCAAAAAATAAAATCGTAATATAAATAAAAGATATATAGAGACAAAGACAGACGAGCTTAGCCTTAAAACCAAATACTTAATACAAATAACGTTAATACAAACTATTTATCAATAAAATATGTTGTTTAACCTTCATCAATTTCATATCATTATTACCTTTAATGCCCACTCAGTGCAGTCACGACTGACGTATCAGATTTGATTCAAACATACTGTTGCACGAATAATTTTAAAACTAAATGATTGTGATGGTGAATATATATGTATAAGAAATAAAAAAGAAATTAATATAATAAAAAAATGTCTTTATTTTTTTTAGCTTCACGCTATATTAACCTGTATTCTGGCGGATAATGGGAACCTTGTGTTAACACTTCGTTCCCATTAAGACATTTCCGTTCTCTACTTTCTGCTGAATCTGTTCTATGGGGGCACTCAACCCCGCGCTTTCCCTCTTTACTAAAGTAATTAAACTACTATAATATTAACTTTATATATTAACCTGGTCTCTTCCTTTATCCTTTTAATTTATGTATCTAACATAATTTTCTTATCTTTATACAAATAATACTATACATATACTTTTATAAAATTGTTTTATACAATTTTCTTTTAGTACTACAATCACCTTCTTCTTAAAATATTTTTTCAAACAGGTTAACAAGAGAACTTAATATACAGTTGAAGACTCAAAAATACTTAACGTACTAAATAAATATAGAAATATAATTATTTTCATATAATTCAACACAAACCACGTACGTAATGTACATTGTATACGGAAAATCAGTAAGTATTGATCGCGAATTTTGTTGCAGCCTCGAACATTTTACGACAGGAAACCAATAAAATGATAATACCTGGAGCCTCACAAAGCGTTGAACTAATTACTAAGCACCATTGTCCCATTTATATAGCCGTATGGCTCTTATTCTCCTATACATAAGTATTAGAAGACAGTAATATACATACAGTATTTTATAATATTTATACTTTTGATGTATTTTTTGACGTATCAGTCAAAAAATCTGCAAATATAAAAAAGGTATCACATTTAACGTTAAGTTTTGATTTTTTAGTACTTAAAACAAAAGATAGAAAACAATTCATTTACATACTTAAATGAATTATACACTTACATTTTATTTTGTGTGCATTAAAGTTTTTCTATCTATTTATCTATCTATCTATAAACTTGACCGTTTTCACGATCATCATGAAATTTCTCTATAAGTGTATCAGAATATTGAATCAAATTAGACGACTGAAATGTAGACCTTTTTTCCAGCTTTACGCTGTATCCCGCGTATGCAAAGGGAACCTAGTGTTAAGACACTCCGTTCCCTCTTTTCGGTGAATTTTCGAGGCATTACGTGTTTACTGGCAGAACTCAATGTCACGCTTTGCCTTGTTACCAACGCAAAGAAATGAAAATAATCGAACCCACAACCGTCGCGTTTACAGTAACCGCGCCACTGTGCAACTACGGCCTCTATGTGGACATCATTCTTGTACAACCAATTGAGGGGGACTCAAATTTGCTAATATCGTGGCCAAAACCACATCGTTAAAACTGCAAATGATATTTATCCTTAACAATAGATTAGTTACTGTTTATATATAAACACTCAGGTTACGCAGAAATGTTACGTTTGAAGCATACTAATTAGAAAACTTAAGTAGAAGTTATTCTTACTCTATATTAAAATGAAATCTATGTATATTATAGACATATTTTTTGTAGTATTGCCAGTAACGATAAAATGCGTAATAAATACAAATAAATATTTTCATTATTATCTTTATTAAATAAAATATCTGTTTTGAATTATTAACAAGGCAGCAGCTTTATTATTAATAGGAAAAGGAATTATTCAAAAAAAAACATTTTGTTGTTATTTATGACTATAAATAATTTAATACAAAATTTAACTCACGAAATTATTAGACCAATAATTATGTAAAATTCAGCTGCAGCTTCAGCATTGCACTGTATCTCGCACACAGCGGGGTAGGAGGAGGAAACCTAGTGTTAAGACACTCCGTTCCCTACTTTCTGCCGAATTCTGGAGGCATTGCGTGTTGAGTGGCAGAATAACAAAGAAATGGAAATATATATTTAAGTAAATATTTCATCTCCTCGAAGGAGTGAGGCCAGTCGTGGCACAAAATGTTTAAAACCGACTGGTAGTGGATTCGATCCCCACTCGAGGAGATGAAACATGTAAGTAGTATGGATTCGTTGGGTCTGGCGCAAGCGCCAGACCCAACGAATGCCAGTGTGCCAGNATACAAGATATAGGTACAAGCACATTGAAACTCTATAAAATACAATCATTAATATTGATTATAAAAAGATTTTTTTCTAAACGCCATTGTTGACTGACAGCCGTAACCGTAAATCGACCTTGGACATTAAAGCTCATGGATAACTACAATTGAACTAGCAACACAAGAGTTCTATAATATTTTTTTTTTCTCCTTATGTTTATGATTCGAGGCACGCTACTTAGTTCTCTTAATGTGGAGAAAATATCTCCTGGGTGAAGGAACGCTCCGGGGAAAAAATAATAATATAATTACATTAAAAAAATTGTGTGCTTTGTAAATAAATTATAATTTTTTTGTATGTATAGGTATATGAATAATATGTAAAGAAATGTAAAGAATATATATTAAGTAAAGTAGAAATAGCACAAAAAAAAGATAAAAAATTTGCCATTATATTAATTTAGTAATTAGTGAATTATTAAAAAACATAATATTAGTATATTTGTTTCACAAAAGAAAACAAGTAATTACTAGAAATAAATAATGATTAATGTAATATCGTATACACTGCTTTATGTACAATTTTGGTTACAAATTAAGGAAAACAAAACATTTGGTCTGATCACACTGCAAGAGAATTATAAAACCGCAACACCGATTGACTAACAATCACATTTTATATTAAAACTGAGATCATTCTATTTTTTCATTGTTAGTTAGAATTACTATTTGTTAATATATTTATTCAAATGTATCAAAATATAGTAAAATGTAGGTCTAATATATGTTTTATAGGTGTGGAAAATGTGGAGTGTCTTAACATTAGATTCCCTCTGCCTACCTTGCTGTGTGAGGGATACAGCGTGATATTACGAGCTATTAGGTGTGTAAATAGATACATTTACTAATCTGTTGAATATTATAAATTATAATGATTAAAACGGAGAGTTTGCATTGGAGTATTTTTTTACATCCGAATTTAAGATTCCTTGTTTAGTAGTGGAACTCAACGCCGCATTTCTTTATAATATATTATTCATATAATATAGAAGGCACGATTTCATTCTTTGTAGCAAGACTCCATCACTCCAAAGTAGCAAGATCGTAATCGAATATTTGAACTTTCGCAGATGTTTAAACTCATGTGGGCGTGGAACCGGTTGTAATGTCCCTTATCGCCAACAAAAGTCCGATCAAGGAATTGAAAAGAAATTAAGTTGAATTTTGTACGAAAACATGTTGTGATTTTCGGTTTGTATTTTGTATAAATAAATGTAGCTATAATCTTGTGATTTACGACTTATTTGACATGGATGAATTTTAATATTGTTATTATCTCTACTAAATGAGGTAAAATATTATATATAAAAATCGTCTTTTAGAAAAACAAAAATATAAAACACATTTTATAACGTATACTCGTACATTTGTCTAACACACTAGGCAAAAAGAAATAATTTTCTTTCCCCATTTGAGTGAAATTTGAACCTACGATCATTCATCGCGTGCGCAAATCAGACCTGTCAGTCAGACATGTCAGAACGATTCAAATATATATTTGAATAAAATTGCTATTAATCAAAACTAATATTTCGCGAAATTGTGACGTATTAAAGTTAAACGCAAACACGTCGACGTAATGTTTATGTTTCATTAAGATATCCCCTGCGGCAGTCACGTACTGTCTAAGCCTATTCATAAATATATATAACTACTAAGCTCGATATTTCTTGTACCTTCTGTCTGTTAGGAATTAAAAAGAATGTTTAAAAAAATTATAGAGTTTAACGTAGCTTACCTTACCTGGACTTTCTTAGGAATTAAATATTTACATATTATCTCTAGTTATGAAAAATTTTAAAAAAAGTACGGACCACGTGTCTGTATTGTTATATTTATATGTATATAAAAAAGCGTAGCTTACCAGAAAAAAATAAAAAAAATAATTTAAATTATTAATTAATCCAAATTTATTTAGAAACAAACTACTTTAAACTAAACTTATTTTTAAAATTAGCATATATAATAAATATAGTATTTTATTGATAAACATTAATAGTAAGTTAGGTAGGTAGACTATAATGAATTTTTTTTTTTTCAGCTTCACGCTGTATCCCGCACACAGCAGTGTTGGCAGACGGAATCTAGTGTTAAGACACTCCGTTCCCCACTTTCCGCCAATTTCTGGAGTCATTGCGTGTTGAGTAGCGGAACTCAACGCCGCGCTTTCCCCTCGACACCAGAGCGAAGAAATGAAAATATAAATGTAAATAAATATTTCATCTCCTCGAGGGGAATCTAACCCACAACCAGTCGATTTACAGGCACACTTTGGGCCCCTGCGCCACGACTGGCCTTGAAATTAAAATTAATTATAGTTTACAATAAAATAAATATAGAAAGTCTTAAAATAAAACATACAACATAACATATAATAATATTTAAAATTTGAGGCCAGCCGTGGTGAAGGCACAAAATCGTGTGACTAAACGCGACTAGTTCGATTGCCACTCGAGAATATGAAATATTTAATATTTTAATTTCGCTCTGGTGTCGGATAAAGCGCGGCGTTTAATTCTGCCACTCAACACGCAATGCCGCCATTATTCGGCGGATAGTGGGAAGGGGAGTGTCTTAGCATTAGGCTTCCCCTGCTTACATTGCTACATGCGAGATACAGCGTGAAAAAGAAAAAAAAAGATTTAATATGTAGGCGTTGTCGCTCACTTATAATGTCAGGCAAGTAGTAATAAATAAATTTCTTTAGTAATCATGTTGTCACAACACTTATGCGAGATGCAATAAAGTGACAAGTGCATGTCATAATTTGACCTAATGTACTCGTATGTAGACTTCGTGTATCTCAAAAGGTGTAATGTGAATTAGTTAAAAAATCTAATAAATTGTGAATTATTATAGATTCACGGACATTTAGGCCTATATTTATAAATCGGTCTCAAGTTCGAGATCGATATTGAGATGCCGTTTTCATTGATAGATATATTATTTATTAATGAAAACGGCATCTCAAAATCGATCTCAGACTTGAGAGCGGTTTATAAATATGGGTCATAAAGTAACATTAATTGACCATTTAATACTCTATAATAAAATTTTTAAAACAAACAAATTGTACCTATCAGAAACAAGATATAAACTAAATATTATCTATCATTTACCTTTTACATTTCATTCAGCAGATATTAAACATAAGTATTCACCAGGTATTAACCAATTAGAAAAATTCCAAAAATTAAAAAAAAATATAATATGATACTTGTACTAATAATTTAAAAGTTCCACTACTGTGTCCAATCACTGCATATTAGCCACGTGAAGGCAGCCTTGTTTCATCGTGACCTATATTGCGGTTATCCTAATCTGCAACCCACACTCAAACGTGCCTTGCGAATATTTGAATGTCATTGCTGTACGAAATGTAGGTCCGTATTTATTAACCGCTCTCAAGTTTGAGATCGATCTTGAGAGCGATTTATAATAACGACCATTAAATCCTAAGTACTTATATTATAACTAGCTACAATTATTGTTATATTACAGACATTATACATTATATTACAGATAATGACATAATCTCTTTAATTTTGACAATTTTCATATTTAAAGATTTTATTTTAAAAAGAAAGAATTTTTCGCTTATAATTTAGTAACTATCTCATATTCATATACATTCTTGTGCTTCGTGGTCGTATGGAAGAATGGACGAATTTGTACAGTCCTTCACAAATTAAAGTAAACATAGAATATCATTAGCATTAATTTTGTAATACATACCTACCTTATATCAAAATTTTCCTCGATTATACTTGTTGTTTACTGAATTGCTTTTCTATATATTTAATAAGAATTATCATTAAATACCTACAAATAAAAATAATATGGTGTTCTTATAAAACATATAAGTACTTACTAACTTCTAGCCACAAATAGTTTTCATTGTGGTTTTGGGAATAATTTTATTTCATTCTAGAAATATATGTGCCTTAACATTTAATAAGGTTTCGTAAATTGTATTATATAATAGTAAAGTATAATTTATCACAATTTCATTTGCCTTCTTCGCCCTTCACTATAAGTTTGAAGATTAATAGTCTAATATGTAGTTAACACTGTATGCGTACTTACTAACTTGAAAGTGGGGCCCTTTCAGAGGTACCGTTAACTAAAGGTACACGCGCACCTACGTTAAAGTAGAAACGCTTGTATTTAAATAGGTTTTTAAGATTAATTAAAAAAAATCTAATTCAGACCTTTTACGTGAACCTTTACTCCCGCCAGACGCCCAAAGGTAAAATTGAAGCAAACTACGTTATACTAAATAGCACACCTCAATTTTCATATATTATTTAAGGAACTACTTCAGGACCTCTTATAAGCACCCAGACCAATCCGATGGCCCAATAATCCTCTCAGATAGAGATCTACCTTTATTTGGAGCTACCTCTGAAATGTTCACACTTTCAAGCTAGTGAGTACGCATAGTGTCTTAACTACATATTAGACTAATAGTCCTCAAAATTTCAGCTTTGCTAAAATGACATAGGTCTGTGGGTCCTGGGACCTTGGGCTATATAACTTACTAATATACATATATAAATGTTAGTAAGATTATTGTACACGATGTTACATTCAATCTACGTACAAAACACATTAAAAATATTTATCTAAACGAACCGCTAATTTGAATGTTAAACCTTGAAAATTCATACTACCGGTAGACGGTGGGTAAATAATATGTACGAATCAAGAAAAACATACATATCTTCTAAAATGTTATGTAAAATATTATGTAAGGATTATAAATATTTCATTTTAATATGTTTTCGTAACAGATTATAATATATAAGTACATAGATTTTGAAAATGTGTATTTTTATTTTATTTCACGCTTTATCACGCATATAAGGTAGAGAGATTCTAGAGACACACACACCGAAATCAAATTTTGGATGTTGAGTGAAACCTAATATCGCGCTTCTTGCCAAAACTAGGAAAAGAAAAATAATTCATTTTTACAAATCTGGATCGAACCCTCAACTATTGCTTTTACAGCCAGTCCCACTACACCACGATGGCCTCACATAGATCATTAGAACAAAATAAATTGATGCTATTTTTAGTAGTTTTGTTTAATACAAAAAATATGGAAAACATTTAATTAAACGAACATCTGTCAGTCGGTAGTCGGTTAAGGTCACTTCACAAGATATAAGACTGTTTAGTGTATATTTTCCTTAATATTATTTTAGCATCCTTGTTTATGTAACAAATGTGAATAGGTAAAATGTGAATATTCAAAATAACTTTTATCTATGATTACTATAAAAATTAATTAAAATTACTAAAAAAAAAAACAGGCCAATCGTGGTTGTGGGTTCGATTTCACTCTGGTGTCGACGCAAGGCGCGGCGTTGAGTTCCATCACTCAACACGCAACGGCTTCAGAATTTGGCGAAAAATGGGGAGCTGAGTGTCTTAACACTAGGTAGCCGCTAAAAAAAAAATATTCATGTTTCTGCAATGGCGTGCAAAGCATACTTAATTGTGTCCGATAAAAATCTGTTAAAAATAATTTTATTGAAAAGATATTTTCTAACTACAATCAGCTATAATCGATTACAACAAGTATAAAAGAAGTACGGTGCGACCTCGTCGGAGTCGTTAATTGCGATACTGATTGAAGCATCTTTACGAGCTACGACGTATGTGAGGTTTTATAGCCTCTACATGTTAGTACCGAGTACGCCCTAAACACCATAACCTACTCTCTATTACGTTCCTTTACGTGTTCCGGGGATTTAGCACATTTTAAGGAGACTTCTACAGAACAAAAACGCAACAAAACAAAATTGGGAACGTAGTGTCTTAACACTAGGTTCCTTATGCCTTCCCTGCTATGTGCGGGATACAGCACGAAGCTGATTTATTTATTTATTTATACTTTATTGCACAAATTACAAAAAAGAAAAATGTACAAAAGGCGGGCTTAACGCTAAATAGCATTCTCTACCAGCCAACCTTGTCATGTGTGAGAATAAGTCTGTAGGTATGCAGAAGTAAAATATACTTACATATACATACATTAATATTTTATAAATACATAATTATACAAGTAATATAATATATAATAAAAAAATATAATTATGATAATATAATATCGATATTCTAAATAAACTACAAAAAAAAAAAAACAATATACATATATATATACCATACCAATATATACAAATAATTATATAATAAATTAAATAGATGAATATTATATATTTATACTATTTTTTTTAAAAAAATGCTCTTTTACCCGGCGCTTGAATACCTCACGAGAGGGAGCTCTTCTTATGAGCTCGGGTAATTCGTTCCATAGCCTGACTCCAGCGACTGCAAAAGAGTCAGACATGAACCCTGAAGTATGACGGGGAGTGGCCAGCATAAGATTGGATTGGGAACGTAAGGATCTATTATGGAAAGAGGAAAGGAATGCAAAATCGGAAGATAGGTATGTGGGAGACTGGGGATCGAAAAGGATGGAGTAAAGTAGACAAAGGACTCTAGACTTCCTGCGATCAACTACGGAAAGCCAGCCAAGCTGCCTCCTAAGGATGATATACGGTCATACTCGCGGAGGCCATAAACAAAGCGTATACAAGTGTTGATTTCTACAGAATTATAAAATATTGACCCACGTGTTTCCCCCATTGGTTTGAATGAAAATCAACTTTTCTTTTCATTTGAAAAACATTCAATTTCAATTGAAATAATGTTTGTAGCTACGTATGAATGCCAGTTCAGTTACCCAAAGTAATATTTATCTAAATATATTTGTAATTATAATATTCGAATATTACGCAGGCAGGTGTCACAGTATTATATTGTCAGTTGGTTAGACAAAAGGGGGCTTTGATTTTTGCATGGCAACGCGAATTGTCCCTAAAATTAAATAAATACAGGGAACAGAGTGTCTTAATAGTGCCTAGTGTCCAGATACTCCATCCTTCACTTATAAAATGCTCAACTAACTTAATTAAAAAGCATAAAGATGTACTATTATTTTAATCTATCAGTGTCCTTCGTGACTTTACTTTTTATAATTGTTTTTGCCGATGTTATTAAAACTTATCAAATTGGCACGCTATTAACGATGAAGACAGAATAAATCTTAATTTAAAATATATTAAATTCTTCTTCTTTCATTCTTTTTGATATATCTTTATAATTTCTACTAAAAACAATTCACTATAGTATAAACAAAACGTGAATCGTCAGTACATAGCAGCCTACATGGACTCTAACAAACAGTACGTACTGCAAATCTACTTTTAAATTACGTTGTCCGACAAGTAAATGCCTTAAAAGATCTCTTCAAGCCTACGCAGCAGGTAATAAGAGATAGGATTACATGTGAATTGACTTACAAATTCTTATATTAAACTTTGTTTTATATTATGTAGAAGAGTTTCTATTAACCCAGCTGGTGTAGGTCAGTCTGGCCATTGAGACGCCAATTTATAGTAGGCTATAGTGATGTGGATATTAAATACTTATTCTACAATATATAAATATGTGAAATCATTTTCGTACGATGTACGATTTGAAAATAGACGCGCTATAGCGGGATTTAGTAGTGGATAAATATTAAAATATATAATAATTATTATATTATGAGGCCGGTCGTGGCGCAGTGGCACGAGGTGTGACTGCAAAACCGACTGGTTGTGGGTTCGATCCCCACTCGAGGAGATGAAATATTTACTTAAATTTATATTTCCATTTCTTCGCTCTGGTGTCGAGGTTAAGCGCGGCGTTGAGTTCTGCCACTCAACACGCAATGCCTCCAGAATTCGGCAGAAAGTGGGGAACGGAGTGTCTTAACACTAGGTTCCCTCTGCCTACCCTGCTGTGTGCGGGATACAGCGTGAAGCTAATTTAATTTATTTATTTTTTATATTATAAACGAAAAATTTTAAGAAATATTATTATTAAATACTTTATTAACTAAGTAGCACAACAATATACAAAATAGAATTACCAGAGTTTTGTGGTTTTAAGAAAACTCACACAATTATTTTATTTATCGAAATAATTTATTATTTTTATTTCACATAAGTAAAGATGATACTCGATATCGTCTTTATTTAGTAGAAATAGCACTACACTTATGTATAAACTTTTAACATTATAAATTTATAGGATAATAAAAACTTAAATAATAACACTCCTGAAGTTAACGACTTAGCGAATACAGCTTGTAATAAAAGATTCATCTTGCATCTAAATCACTCATAACTGAGAAACCTTTACGAGAATATGATAAACAACAATATTTTTCAAAAGAAAAATATATAAAAGATAGGCCAGGGAGGCCAGTGTGTCGTGGCACAGGTGCGTGTGACTGTAAACACGATTGTTTGTAGGTTTGATTCTCACTCGAGGAAATTAAAAAAATATTTAAAATTATATTTCCATTTCTTCGCTCTGGTGACGACGCAAGGCGTGGCATTAAATTCCATCACTCAACACGCAAAGGCTTCTTCAGAATTTGCTAAAAATGGGGAACGGATTGTCTTACCACTAGCTTCTCTCTGCCTACTCTAGTGTGTTCAGGATACAGAATAAAGTTGATAAAAAATTTGCTAAAATATTATTTTTACAGCAACGAAAATATAGTCAACATAATATAAACCAGCACTCAGGAAGCACGATAGCGAATCGAATGTGTTCTCGTGAACAAATTCACTTAATGGAAATCCATTACGCGCGCCCACGATTTCTGCAGTTTTATTAATAGGTCACCCATCTAGGTCGTAATAGACTTATAAAATATTAATATTTACTGCTTTAAAAATATTATATTAACTAGTTTCGAAAGACTTTGCACAGTTACTTAAAGAATTTATTATAGAAAATTCTTTTTAAATTCTATACAATGTAACCACTGTGAAGCCTAGCACATCAGATTGTAGCGCAGGACAGCAATAACAGGATGGGCAGAGGGAACCTAGTGTTGAGACCCTCCGTTCCCAATATTCCGACGAATTCTGGAGTCATTGTGTGTTAAGTTAAAGTTTTAATATAATTGTAATAAATACAACACCGATATCGATATTAACATATTCATAATTCAATATAATTGAGACCAATCGTGGCGCTGGGCCACAAAGTGTGACTGTAAAACCGACTGGTTGTGGGTTCGATCCCCACTCGAGGAGATGAAATATTTATTAATATTTATTTCGCTCTGGTGTCGGTGGCAGCGTTGAGTTCTGCCACTCAACACGCAATGCCTCCAGAATTCGGTAGAAAGTGGGGAACAGAGTGTCTTAACACTAGGTTCCCTCTGCCTACCCTGCTGTGTGCGGGATACAACGTGAAGCTGATTTATTTATTTATTTATTTTATATTTCAATACAAAGGTATGCTGTAAGAGGCAAGATTACGTAAAAGTTCTAAGAGCTGAAGGCAAAACTTACAGTTTAGAAGCTTTTTAAAAATTTATAAATGTTATTATGATTTTTTAAATCTTTACTTCAATTTGAAGGTAAACACGCAGTCACCTTGCTTATTTGATTAATGTTATTTAATAATAGATTTTAACATCTCGTAACACGATCGTCTCCATACAAAAACAAGTAATTTAGTGAATTTGACAGTAACTAATGAGTTTATAGATAGTGAAACATTATAATACTTCCGTTTCTGTTACTTAATGTTCGTTTGCATCGTGAGGCCGGCAAGAGGGTTACGTTTTGAACAAAATAATATTTATTTACGTTGATAGAAATCTTATAAACTAATTAAAATTACATATTTTAATCGAGAATTAATTCGAATCGATTTAAAAACAGATAAGTTTTATTTATATATATTTTATTACCAATTGCTTAAGTGTTGCAACTTTCTACCAATTGAAATTTAAAAGGCAGTCTATCCTCACTTATTGGCAATGTAGGTCTTACGTAAGTTCTAGGCTAGCTACATAATGTAACTTAACCGCGTTTGTGGGCGGGGCTTATGTGTGCGAACGTGTTTCATTGGCAGGTTGAGAATGGCGGTTGCATTTCACTTAGATACGTCCTGACTGCTAAACAGCAGTTTTCATGACTGACTCAGGGTTTTACCCACTGTTAAAGTTAGATAAATTTTAGAATATCTAGGTTGTAGCCTACATTTTGAAATATTTAAATTAAAATAAATCAGCTTCACGTTGTATCCCGCACACAGCAGGATAGTAAGAGGGAAACTAGTGTTAAGACACTACGTAACCCACTTCCTGCAAAATTCTTGAGGCATTACGTGTTGAGTGCCAGAACTCAACGCCGCTCTTAGTCTCGACACCAGGGCGAAGAAATGGAAATATAAATTTAAGTATATATTTCATCTCCTCGAGTGAGGATCCAACCCACAACCAGTCGGTTTTACAATCACACTTCGTGCCGCTGCGCCACGACTGGCCTTTTAATTACTAAATAATAATTAAATAATAAAAAAGAATTTACTAGAAACAATTAAATTAAAAGCATTCGCATATTATCAATTTTATTTTTGTAATGGCTAGTAAGAATTCTATGGATGAACATTAAGAAATATTTCCAAAGTAATAAAGCATTAGCGACAACTGTTCTCTGTTGAATATCAAAAAAAAATATAATAAAAAAGTTTCACCAGTTTTTGAACACATCTGTCCGCAATGGACGACCTCGAACGCCACTACTTTGTCAGCATCGAAATAACCAACAAAGCTGTTATTTTTATATGAAATGTAAATTTTGTTCGGGAAAGCGGCTAAGCCATGTTATCATAATGTCAAAATATTTACCTTTTTATTCTACAACATGGATTTAATATATCTTAAATGATAATTGATTTATTTAATCGATTATATTTTTTTGAACTTTATTATTGTGTAAGGTCATGAGAACTCACGTTCGTCTATTATCTCTATTAATTTTATCTGTTTGAAGGAAACTATTTTAATTTAATAACAATTATCAATTGTTATTAAATTAAAATAGTTTCCTTTCTATTTTTAGATATAGTTTATTGTTATTTGTTTTAACTTTTTAATGGGCACAAACAAAATAATCTATGCATATAAAAGGATAAGAGAAAGCCGTGGAAACAGTTAAGAAGGCTACAACGGAGACTTCCCTAAAAGGAGAACACCGACAAGGCCTCTTACATTCATTCATTCCAAGCTGCTAAGGTTTTGACCTACATATGCTCATATCGTAATATATTAACAGGATATAAAATTTAAGTAAATTTTATTTCATATACGAACTCATTTTGAAGATATATTTTTATCTACAACATCTTAAAGTTACCTTTAAGTAATAAATTTCTATGTATTATAAGTTTAATTGGTCTTATCAGTGTGTATTATTATATTTATTTTTTTAAGTATATATTTAAGGTAGGTAGTTGTATTTTTTGCACTTTATTCAGTTACTTAAATTTAACTCATTTAAGCAATATATTTGTAAACGTTGAAATTTTTCTAGAGTCATTTTTCTATAGATAACTCCTAAATATACATTTTTTAGACTCTAAAAACTATAAAGTTTCTTGAAATATATTTATTTACAAATACTATGTTAACTCCCTATACCCACACGATATATTAAGTATTTCAATCGAATATTCAAAATATATTCAATGAAATCTAATCTTATCGCTGAAGTATGCGTTGCAACTAGTATAACAATTGATAAAACATAACACCAGTACAAAACCCTTTTATAGGCCAAATGAAAAACAATGTTCGAGACAATAGCTTGGACAAAGGGAGAATAGAATATAATAAATAACAAACACGTCTAAGGAATAATTTTGATCGTCCAAAACAAGCAAACGCATTTAAATAGCCCTTTTACATATTTTTAGTAGTATTTATTTTGATCACGGACAGAGAGTTATATTTTTACGTTTTTGAGTCGTTAGTGACGATGTGTATCAACAAATACCACCCGTATTCGTAAAAAAATGTTTATTTTAATAAATAAATGTTTTTTTTTTTATTTAAATTGAACTTAAGCTTAAAAGTTTTTGATAAACAATATTATAGGGCAATTCTTCAGTACTTTATATAATAACATCAAGGATAAATTACACATACAATAAAGTAAAAAAATATTTAAAATAGATTTTTTTACTTTCTGCCGAATTCTAGCAGGGCGTGTTGAGTAGTGAGTTTGTCTTGTTACCAGAAAATTAAAAAAGTAAATATTTCATTTCCTCGAGCAGGAATTGAACTCACAACCAGTCGCGTTTACAGTAATAAACCAATAATCTAATATTTTTAATCAATTGCTTCATTTTCTTACTTATGACTTATGAGTAAAGTATGCCAGCTTGTAAAATATTTAAAAATCGAATACGTCACACAGATTCATTAACACCTGTCGTTTGTGATATTCATTGTATAATTTAAATTACAATGAAATCTGAGTCGGCGTTTAGATGCTGACGCTGTGGATCCGTCGTTCATGTTAACATTGCAACTTTGTGATTAAATATTATATTCACTTGGTGTCGCGTTACACATTTGAAAAATTTGTACATCCATCTAAGTGTAATATGAGCGGTGTAGGTTCGATTCCCACTCTGGAGTTTATTTATATTTGGGATAAAGGCCTTTACTTTAGTTGAACTAAAACGTTTGGATAAGATGTTCGGATATTTTAAGGTAAATAATTTTTTAAAATAAAATATTTGTAGAAAATTCAAAAGTTTTTTTTTATAAATAATATTTAAGGATAAATGTAACTAATAGAGGCCAATAATACTTATTTAGAAAACGTATAAAAATTTGAACGTAGCGGGACTCGAACCTGCGCCTCCTGGTAACCGACCAGGCGCTCTGACCACTAAGCCATACGTTCTCGCCAAGCTACGTCGAAATTTTTATACGCTTGTTACAACTCATTTATGTTGTTAGTATCTCTGTAGGGAGACTTTTACAAATTTCCGCTACCCAAAGATAATTAATTAGTAAGAATTATCGTTTGGCAAGAGAAAATACTATTTTTTTAATATTTTTTAAACATTTTTTAAAATGTTATTCCACACTCAGGAAAGAAAAATACTTATTTAGAAAACGTATAAAAATTTGAACGTAGCGGGACTCGAACCCGCGCCTCCTGGAAACCGACCAGGCGCTCTGACCACTAAACCATACGTTCTCGCCAAGCTACGTCGAAATTTTTATACGCTTGTTACAACTTATTTATGTTGTTGGAAACTTGTAAAAATCTCCCTACAGAGATACTAACGATTTAAAAAAAAAACAATATAAAATTGATAATAATAATTTAATTATTTCATCTATAATGAAGAATGAAATCGATTTGACGTAATACTACTAATAAACAGATATTTAGCTCTCTGCGATTTAACATAAGGTGGCAACAAAAAATAATGTTTCTTGGGGCATTCCCCTCTCTCGATTTGCCCGACGATACAACACTCATTTATTCTGGGACATCAAAACACGTATTATGTAAGTCGTTGCAGTACAGTACGCGGTTTTGTTTCATTTTTGACGCTTATTAAAGTGGAACAATACAGCGTTTTCATCTATTCTGGGACATTTTTTATGGTTGATAAAGAAAAAAAACATGGCGGTTAATTTAATGTATGTTAAGGCTTTTACTTTTTCTGGTCTGGACCTGGGCTTTAGCTTTGAACAGATATGTAAACTTTTTTTTTTAGTTTTAATATAAATATACAAATCAATTTAATTTGATATACAGAATAAAATTTTACATTAAAATTTCGTATGAACATTATTTTATAATTATGACCATTTTTCGTGTCTGGCACTTCGCCCGAGAGCCTACAACCTTCCTACTGTATTTCCAAGAAAACAATTTGCTTGCTAATGGATTGCCCGAAACGAAATAAATCACGTTAACTGAGATAAAAGTGGAATAATAGAAGAATTTGATTAAGAATACAATATGTTGAACTGTTTTGGAATTAATAAAAATGTATTGGTATTTTATACTTATGCCTTTTCATCTTTGAGATTCATGAATTCAATTCCAAGTGGACTTTTTGTTTTTTTCTAAAAAGAGTTCTTTGACTCCATTTTCAATTGCAGTAACTACGTACGTTACTATTGTATATTATATAAATGATCTTAATATAAATAATAAAATAAAATGCAAAAATTACAAGACCGGCAGATCGACCTAATTCCGACTGGCAGACCGCCCGCGTTTGTTTTTCATATACGAGAGAAAACCAAATATAATTTCCACTGTTCTTTTAGAACTAATTAACCATTCAAATGTTGGCACCTAAATTATATTTGTTGACAATACCAAACTATAGATTTTTACAAGATATTTTGATTGATTATTCTGCAGACGCGTACCCTGTCTGTTTTTTGTTAAAAAAAACTCGATGAGTACTGAAAAATATAATATAGATATTTTATATATTTTTATGTTTCATAATTGTATGTAGGTACACTGTACAGGCCGCGAAGCGTAAGCTGAGCTTTGCATTTGTGTGAGTAAACAAACAATGTAGGTGTAAAGACGATTTGAACATCCCTTATTTGGCGTAACTATACCTCTTGTACTGGCAGCAACGTCACGTGTTTAAACATTAATATTTATTAATCAAATAAAAATATTCGATTTATTTAACGTAAAATATAACGTTGGCTCGATCATTGTTCAGGAATAGAAAAGATTATGTGACCGAGCAGTATAAGAAAAATAAAATTAAGAACGAATTTTTTAACATATAACTGAGCACTCGTTATTTTGTGGAAATAAAGATTTCAATACAACAAAATTTCTTCTGTTTAATAACGCATTTTAGATTTAAAAGCTTTCTGACTCTACTTTTTGTCATGTCATCACTCACACAAATATAAAGCTCAGCTTACGCCTCGCGGTCACCAACATTCTTGTATTATACAAAAAAACTTGCTATAATAATAGAACATTCGATAATTACTTTATAAGTATATTTGTTACTACTTTTAAATATCAAAGTGTGTGTACTCCATGTTATAACGCCGTACATTATTGTACCTCTCGTGTTTCCGGTGAATTAAAATACTGAGAAAAAGACACGTACAAGTTTTTCTTCGCATTAAATACTCACGGCAAATGCTAATGTTGAAACTTTGCATAAATATGATTAAGTTAAAAACTTAGAAATTATGTATACTTTTACGATTTCAAGAGAAACGTACTATATCATAAATAAATATTATAAAATATTTTCATTTATTAAGTACATACTCATACAATTTACAGAAATAAGTGTAAATAGGTATCCCTGACTGCTTAAAATTATGATTATTATCTATATATATATTACTTTGCCACTACGATTGTTATCAAGTTTCAAATTATGTTTCGTTACTTGAAATACTAAAATCGATTCATTTAGCTTCTATTTTTTTTCAGCTTCACGCTGTATCCCGCACACAGCAGGGTAGGCAGAGGGAACCTAGAAGCTGTTAAGACACTCCATTGTGGAAAGTGGAGCTTTCCGCCAATTTCTGGAGGCATTGCCTGTTGAGTGGCGGAACTCAACACCGCGCTTAACCTCGACACCAGAGCGAAGAAATGAAAATACAAATGTAAATAAATATTTCATCTCCTCAAGTGGGGATCGAACCCACAACCAGTCGATTTACAGGCTTCTATGTGACACAATATAAAACAAATTACATTCCATTGTCAATGAATCGAGTGTAAATAAAGGGCTAGTCAGGATGAAACCAGTCTCGAGGTCGATAATGAAGTAGATTAATCAATTTAATCAGTACATATATAGAATTAAACTATATCAAAAAAATTAAACAATATTGAAAAAATAAATATTTATAAGGTTGGTATAGAGGTAATACGTAAATATGTATAAGTAATATAGAGGTAATAAGTAAATATATTTTATTATTTAACTAATATTTTCTATAATTTTGTTGCATAAATATAATAAATAATTTTAAGAACACGTAAGTGTGCTAGTTGCATTGTTTTATGTAAAATTATGTATAAATTTATTGTTCGTTATTCAACACCTTAGTTTTGGAAAGAAGCCAACATGTTTGTGCGGAACTACCTGTCGATCACTTTACCGCTTCCTCGGGTTATTATTGATATTTTTTATTAGCTTCTCGCTGTATCCTACATGTAGCAGGATAGGCAGCGGGAACCTGGGAACCTAGTGTTAAGACGTTCATATTTTCCGTCTAATTTTAGAGGCATTGCGTTTAGAGTAGCAGAACTCAACGCCGCGATTTAGCCCGGTAAAGCTCTGCTTATAATAGTTATTACGTCAAAGTAAATATATTTAAAACAACTATATATTTTAATATTACATTATTGTGGTACTTTAAATCTTGCATTGCAATATAGAAATAAGAAAAACATATATGTTTGTTAATGCAACAAATTAATACTAAGGAAATAGCAAAAGGAAGTCGTACAAAGTTGAAACTGTATTTTCATTTGCCAACATCGTAAAAAAATTGATTCACATTATTCAATTTTGATAAATGATCAATACAGCGTTATATGACACGTGTGGGTGGGATGGATATTTTTTCATACAACATTTTGTCTCGATCAACCTGGCCTGTAGCCAAGTTTTATTAGATAATATCTGTACATCTTCTTTTCTTTGACTGTTAACCATATGTCTAAAGGTTCCATTTAGTTTATTTGTCTTAATTTTGTATTTTTTAATATATTGTTTTTTGTTAATTCTGAAAACCAATGTTCTTGAGAATTTTATAAAACAAGACGAAATCACATTTAAAACATTAATTGATATTCAATTTTGATGAATTTGGTAGAATTTATAATAATATCTAAATAAATTTTATTATTTAGTTTCATGTCAAACAAACAAACATTAAAAGAATTTTAAAATATTTAGTTATAAATTTTAACATGTTATCTTAACATCGACTGGAATATACAGGAATTAATAATAACATAAAAAATAGAAACATACCAAAGTATGTAGCAGTAAAAATAGTATAGTAATAAAAGTGAGTGCACTTTTCTACACTCTTCTTTTCATATAAGATTTAAGAGATAACTTGAAACTACGTAAACACTGATGTAATATTGAGATGCCAATTTTTTGTGAATATTTAGTTAGTGCACGTCAACGTCACGCGCACATGTGTATAAAATGTTAACACCCAATACACATTAAAATTAAATAATAGCTCAAGGCCTGTTTATTTCAGTTTTATACCACAGTCTACGTCTCACGATATATTTTTTCTATTATCAACTACATCCTGTCACAAATTTTATGATAAAAAATCGATTTCTGATGGAAACTTACAGCTTATCTATCTCTACACAATTTAAAGAACATAAGTAAAAATATACGAATGTGTTATTACAGTTGTTTTGAGTAGGTACATATATATTATAATACTTATAACTTACCTACTTAGTAAAGCTATAATAGATTAATAAAATCACTTTGCTCTTTTGCTATCTTAATTTATTTAAATCAGCTTCACGCTGAATCTCGCACACAGCAGGGTAGGCAGAGGGAGCCATGTGTTAAGGGTGTTAAGGCACCCCGTTCCCCACTTTCCGCCGACTTCTGAAGACATGGCGTGCTGAGTGAAGGAACTCAACGCCGTACATTATTATACCTCAACACCAAAGCGAAGAAATGGAAATATAAATTTAAATAAATATTTAATTTCCTCGAGTGGGGATCGAACCCACAACCAGTCGTGTTTATAGTCATACTTTGTGCCCCTGCGCTACGACCGGCCTCTTTAATTTATTGAACTTAATTTATTTAACATTATTATAATAAATTTTCAATACTAGATAGCACTCCATCGTCGTGGAGGTCTATGTCCAGCAGTGGGCGGCGCAAGGCTGAGAACTAACTGGGTACACTTGCACTGATAAACAATCAGCCAAGGTTCATTTAAATGTAAATAGCATTTTATTATATGACATTAAAATAAACTAACTTAGATAAAATTCCTTTACCTAAACTTTTTTCTATTATAAGTGAATAAAGTATCATTAAATATTTAATTATTATCTCTAAATATTTCGATAAATAAAAAGGCGAAAGGTTATCGTCATTGACATAAAATAATGTTTTTCAATTGAACTCATTTTTTAAATAGATTAAAATGATTTCTAAGAGAAGTAAGGAAGATTATTTTGTATTAATAAAAATCAGCTGCACGCTGTATCCCGCACACAGCAGGGTAGGCAGAAGGAACCTTGTGTTAAGGCATTCCCCACTTTCTGCCGAATTGGAGGCATTGTGTGTTGAGTGGCAGAACTGAACGCCGCGCTTTGCCTCGACACCAGAGCGAAAAAATGGAAATATAAATTTAAGTAAATATTTCATCTCCTCGAGTGGGGATCGAACCCACAATCAGTCGGTTTTACAATCACACTTTGTGCCCCTGCCCCATGACTGGCCTCTGATATATTATAATAGAATATAATAATAATAATATCCAGATAGATCTAGAGTAGTATATTAAATGGCGTGAGCCCATTTCATTACTGAGGTAGAAAATTACTTCCCTGGAGAAAATCGAAATAAATTAGGCGTACCCACAGATGTCATAATATCAAACTAAGGTTATTATTAACGACCTATTTAATTATGTGAGGCCGTTGTGGCACAGGGGCACAAGAGTGTGCTTGTATCGCGACGGTTATAGGTTCGATCCCCACTCCGGGGAAATTAATTTATTAATTATTTCATTTCTCCGCTCTGGCACCAAGGGGAAAGCCCGGCTTCGAGTTCCGCCACTCAATACGCAATGCCTCAAAAAATTAGGCGAAAAATGGGAAACGGAGTGTCTTAACACTGCGATTCCTCTGACTAATCTGCTATATGCGGGATACATCGTGAAGCTGTTTTTTTTTGCATTAGTTATGTTTTTTTTGGCTCCCGCTGTCCACTTTTCATTTAATTACAGTTTGCCTTGCATATTATTAGGCACATTAAACGTGCTCTAGTATGAAAAGATAACAAAATTTTAAACTATCATCTTTATTTAACTTTCACTGATAATATAGAGATTTATTTAGCACATGAATCATTTAAAAATCTGAATAATTGGGGAAATAAAGTGTTAGACTAAGACGTCACGGGATTTTTTGTAATAAAATAATGTAAATAATCAGATTGGCTTTTATGGTTTGTAGGCTTATAGGTAATAGATAATTTTTTTTATTTATTTTTACTATTTCCAAATTTATTCTAAATAGGTTTTGTGTGTTATATAAATTGAATTCGCACTTATATTCCAAATTTCGTTGCGTTCATATTTTTATATATAGATACAAAGAAAAAAAACTTTATTGAAAGCAATAAATAATATATTATTTGCTTATTTTTATAAAGAAAATATAACTTTTATCAATATTCATGCAAAGAGAAACGCTGCACCAATAGATACACGATCAGTCCTATAAAATTGGAAAAGTTAGAAATTCTATAATTTCATTTTAACTATTGAGCCTTCAAAACATCGTAAAACTAATACCGCATCAATAACCTTGATATATAATTAATGTATGAAATTTACATACGTATATACATTTACATTTTATGGTGACCACAGCCGTAATTTTCTTTATATGTTTTTATTTAATTTTGAATTTATTTAAACAACTTAAAATTATTTATTTCTGAGCTTTAGTTAATCTTTTTGTAGGTGGTCTTGTGTTTCGATATTTGCTAGCCGCATAAGTTGTGTATACAACACAACCAACAAAACTGAAACTTCTTTTTTGTATGTAGTTATTTTATGGAAGCCAGCCGTGGCGCAGGGGCACAAACGTGTGGTTATAAATACGACAGGTTGTGGGTTCGATACCCACTTAAAGAAATTGAATATTTATTTTTTTTATTTCTTCGCTCTGATGTCGAGACAAAGCGCGGCGTATAGTTTCACCACTCAACACACAATGCCTCCAGAGTTCAGCGGAAAGTGAGAAACGGAAGTGGTTCCCAGGTTCCCTGTGCCTACCCTGCTATGTGCGGGATTACAGCGTCAAAAAATTTTATTATGCCTTTAATTTTAAACTTACCAAGCGTCTGATTACATAAAATGTAATTGTGATATAAATTATGATAACATTTTTTCATTTCTTACGTGCTAGTGCCACACCTGCGAGCGCGGGCAATAACTACCTTTTTATGTAGAACATTTGTAATTTATGGCCAATTCTAATTTTAAATGACTTTTTTCTCCTCGTTTTAAATATATATATATACCTATATTTCTCAATTTGAGTAATATTTTCTAAACAACATTCACTCTAACTATAAATAAGAAAATAACAACTTCTCGTAAATTTTGACAGTTTTACTTTTAGATTTCTTATAAGCGTGATTTCTTTTGTTTCTTTCTTTGTTTTACATTATTTTTAATGAAAATTTCCTTTTTGTACTCATTAACAAATCTATGAAGGTTTAATGTATTTTTTTCTCTTAATGTGTTTTAAAATAGACAGAACTGACTGATTTTTTTAGAGTCAAAGTTAATCTTTTGGTGAAACGTCCACCCCGAAGCGAGGAGAAAAATCATCTGCAAAATCTATCAGTTTCGAAGTCATTCTTTTGTATAATAAATGTGTTTACTGCTTAATTAATTTACTAAGAAAACTGGTATAGATCTAGCAAAACCAAGAAAAAAATATATTTTCCAGCCTTATTTATTTTATCTACTTTGTAATTTCTACTTAGGAGACTACTTCGTAATATAGTAAGTTACATTTTCAATTTAACACTGTATCCCACATGGATGGACGGCATGAGCCTTTTGTTAAGACATTCCGCTACCTACTTTCCGCCGAAATTCCAGATTTCGGCGGAAAGTAGCGTAGCGGCATTGCGTGTCGAGTTGCAGAACTCAACGCCGTAAATTAGCTACGAAAATAAATAATGAAAAAAGACATTATTTAAACTAGTTACACAAAGTAGCAAATGCTATATGCTATATACTATAGATAAAATTTAGTTCAAATAAATTTTATTAAGAGTGGTTACAGATATCTTCAAACAGCCCGCAGTCAGTTCTTATCGTCCTGCAGAACTGTACCGACAAATTATTACTGAGTCGCGTCCAGACGCGACCTCTGGCACTCCAGCTCCTTATCAGGTTAATGTGTGTCTATTTGCAAGCTTAGAACAGTTGACAATGCACTGCTCTTAACATTTTATGTTAATTTAGATATTTTTTAATGTTTGAATTTTTATAGAATCTTTAGGTGTTTTAAATAATTATTGAAATATATAAAAATGTATGAATGTACTTTCTTTATTGAAACGTGTATTAATGTAAAAAAAATATGAAATATTATTTGAAAGTATATTTTATCAAGTTTTTGTTGTCTTGAAAATAATATATTTATTTATGATACATTTTTGATGTAGTTAATATTAATTTACATTGTTATATTATTTTATAATCTCGTTGATTGTAGCAAATAATATGTAGAACATTATTTTGACTAGAACTAGATCTACTACGTACCTCGATATTTAAATATAATGCCTCCGCTGCACTACTCAAAAAAACACAAATTTTAAAAGCTTTATTTCAAAATTAAAAAAAATTACATTTCTTTTAAATTTTAGCAAAATTTTCTTATCCCATAATTTGGTCAATGTAAAAAAAAATATTAAATTTTATTTAAATGCCACAAAGAAATAGGTACCTTGCGAAGTGCATTCACCGATTATTTTATCGTATTTTATTTTTCATTCTTCTATAAATTACAATATCCATAATGTAAAGTTTAATAAAACGTTAAAACTAGTATTTATGAATGCTCATCACGTATTATATAAATATAATTGCCTACAATTCTTCTACGATGTATTTTAAAATTGATGCAGTAGTAGTAACGTACAATTTGCTTGATATTAACAGCGTTCTTTAGAATCCAAGTATAATAAATGCATATTACTACTATAAAGTGATATAGTAAAGATAAATAATTTAAAATATGAAAAAAAACCATATTTTTTAGCACCCTGTCTTCCGACCACGGCAGGGTAGGCAGAGAACCTAGTATTAAGACACTCCGTTCCTCATTTACCGCCGAATTTTGGAGGCATTCACTGGCGAAACTCAACGCCGCGCCTTGCGTCGTAAATAAATATTTAATTTCCTCGTACAGTACAGTACAGTGGGATCGAACCCACAACCAGTCACTTTCTGCACCTGCGCCACGAGTGGCCTCAGTAAGTAATAAAGTAAACGTAAACAATTTAAAAAATGTATATTTATTTAGTATTAAAATATATTTTAATAACTTATGCCTTGCCAGTAAATATAGAGACGGCACTCCAAAGGCTACGTCGCGCCGCGTCGGCGCTTTTGATGTGGAATAGCGAGATAATTACAAAATTAACGATCTGATAGTTTGAGGCAGTTTTATCGCACAGACTGCGCTATCTACAGTCTACAACGGCCGTATCACTTGCACTAATTCACAGATTTCGGGCCTTGAAACTCGTTAACCGCCTTAGCGACTTCCAAATTGAACGCCGGGGTCGCTCACATTTCTATATGAGTAATGCAATTGCAAAAAATAATTGAATTATCACTTTTAATGTTGATTTGGAAGGCGTCGATGCAATATTAACAGTATCTTATTATTAAAGCATGTTTATTTAACAAACTAGCTTATAGTATTTTTTGGAGAACATCGTGAAATCTCTATTAAAGTTCTTTAATATTTTTCAATTTAACAATGTATCTAGCACACTGCACAGTACAGGCAGAGGGAACCTAGAGTTAAGTCATTCCGTTCTGCATTATTCAAATATCATATTTCCTCGAGTAGGAATCGAATTTAGAACCTGTCGCGTTTAAAGTCACACGCTCGTACCCCTGCGCCCCTACTGGCTTTAAAAATGAAATATAAATTATATATAGTTAGCAAAAATATAGTAGAATTTATAATATGATAGCATCACGCAGCTCTCCGCATAATTAAGATCTCTATCTGTACGTTTCTACATAAACCTTAATGTCTGCAAGTTAACAATGATAATTGACTTTTATCGTGTACCTAGTTACTAAAACATTTTTACTTTATATTATATTTTTTTAGATTTAATATTTTTATGTTATTTTGTAACTATACTTACATAAACTTTGTAATTGTTGTTTAATTTTTATATTTATTAATAATTCATAAGATATTATAATTTATTATCTTAAATATACTAATGAATTCTGGAGACATTGCGTGATGAGTGACGGAACTCAACGCTGCGGTTTTGCCTCGACAACNTAAGTTTTAGAAGTTAAAAAACGCCTATAACATTTTGAGAATAATCCGTATAATTTATTAAAAATGTAAATGTGAAAATATAAACGTAAATAAATATTTCACTTCGTCGAGTGGGAATCGAACCCAATTTACAATTTTTCACTTCCGCTACTTTACCTAAGGACCGTCGAAAAATTATCTTTTAATCATCTAAAAATACATGCTCCAGACATAAACAATACCACAAATAAAGTGACTCTAACTAACAAGCAAACAGACGAGACAAAACCAAGCGCCTAAATAGATGGCAAGGCTAATGGCACAATGGAGGCGTCAATAGAACATTCCCGGCCCGACCTGTAACCTGATTACAGAGTTTATTGGGTCACCGGCTACTCGATTATAATATTTAAATGACATTTTAAAAGTATGAATAAATATATAGAGGTCAGTGGCGCAGGGGTACGAGTGTGTGACTGTAAATGCGACTGATTGTGGGTTCGATTTGTTCTCGAGGACGTGGAATATTTAATATTTTCTTTTTTTTGTTTGGTAACGAGACAAAGCGGTATTGTTCCGCCTCCATAAGCATAATTTAATGCAATGCCTGCAGATTTCGGCGGATTGGGAAATGGAAGTGTCTTAATGGGAACGGAGTGTCTTAACATTAGTTTCCCAGGTTCCCTTTGCAGCTATATGTGCGACACATAGAAAAATTTAAAAAAACTATGCATTTTAATATTTACTTGAACATTATTTCAATATACCTATAAAGCTGTGTTTACATTTTTGCAAAATTTAAAATGAAGCAGCTACTCTTATACCTTCACATACACAAAATTTTAATAATAACAAAAGGTATAGAGGCATAATTTAACGTCACCTATTAAAGAGTAATCTACGCTATTAAGTGCTTATAGGCTTATAGCGTCAATTGTTAATTCGTTAACTCTTGTAGCGAATATTTTAGTTTTATTTCACGATTACCTTTGGCTTCACGCTGTATCCCACACACAGCATGGTTAGAGAACCTAATGTTAAGACACTCCGTTTCCATTTTCCGCCCAAATCTGGAAGCATTCGCGCTTTGCCTCGACACCAGAGTAAAAAAATGAAAATAATAAATATTTCATATCCTCGAGTGGGATTCGAACCCACATTTAGTCGCGTCTACACGCTTATGCCCTGCGCCGCGACTCTCCTCTTATTCAGGCCTCTTATTCATTTTCATTGCAATTAATTTCATTTCATTTATTGTGCATTAGTTACCATTAAGAAACTGGTATTTGTTCACGATGGACATGTCTGTTCATGTTGTAGTTTATAGGTAATGAAACGTTGAACAATAATATGCACATTAGTTATAATATGTAAATGTGTAAAAATATATTATTTTCAAATTGTAGGCTAAAATCAAGAATATATGAAATTTTAATAGGTACATGAGGTCAATCGTGGCGCAGGGGCACAAATACCTACTTGACTGTAAACGCGACTGGTTGTGGGTTCGATCCTCACTCGAGGAAATGAAATATTTATTTTTTAAATGTATATTTCCATTTTTTGATATTGCGGCGTTGAGTTCCACCACTCAGCACGGAAAGCCTTCAGAATTCGGCGGAAAGTGAGGAACGGAATGTCTTATCTTAGGTTCCCATTGCCAACCCTGCGGTGTGCGGGATACAGCGTAAAGCTGATTTTTTTTGAAATAGGTACATTGAGGATTGATCCTAACACTAGGTTTCGTCTGCCTATCCTGTCTTGTGCGGAATACAGCGTGCACCTAATAAAAAAAGAAAACTAAGAACGCCAAAATGAAATCTGTCGTCAAATATCCTACATAAAACAGCTGGCTATCCATATAAAGCAGAGTAAACGTTGTTGGATAAGATTGTTTGTGAAGAACCAATATTTGAGGACCTCGGGTCAGGCAAAGACGCGTCGTCCATTTGCAAGTGCAAATTTTCCGAGATAAAAATAATCTATGCTTATAAAGATTACGATAAACGCAATAAATGTGCGTTTTCGACAAAAAACAAGCGAACGCCTCTGATAAATTTAACAATTTTAAAGTATATTTATTATGACAATGTATTTTAAAGATATAAAATAAATATTAGGAAATCCAAAAATGTAATCAGCTTCACGTTGTATCCCGCACACAGCAAGGTAGACAGAGGGAACATAGTGTTAAGAGTTTCCACTTTCCACCGAATTTTTCGATTCATTGCGTGTTGAGTGGGGAACTCAACGAAAGGCTTTTGCCTTGGTGCCAGAGCGAAGAAATGAAAATATTCATAAATAATAATTCATTATCTCAGAACCGTCGCGTTACAGTCACACCCTTGTGCTCCTGCGCCACGACGTCCTCAATATTAGGATTGTTCTAATTTTATTAACTATCATAGCCATTAATGTTTTAATTGTACAGATACAGCCAAATCACTAACGAATCTATTATCTAGATCAGGAGTTCCCAATCTTTTCTTGATCAAGGACCACTTTTATATCATTCTTGGTAGCAAGGACCACTATGCATGTAGGTATAGTAAAAATTTATTGTGATAATATAACAAAAACTTCGCCTCGCCATCCCCAGTCATAAAATTTAAATCGTTCGCGGACCATATTTAAGCTTCTGCGGACCACTGGAAGTCTGCGGACCACTTGTTGGGAACCAGTGATCTAGATGAAGCGAAGAAAAATAACAACTTTAATTATTTGAACAGTTATACTATAGTCTATATGTATGTTTGAAGTATAAGAAATAGATTATTTCATTTCCTACCAGGATGTAGGTTATAATAACTAAATATTCAATTCACGCGGCGGACTGTAGATGAATCACAAGTAATAAGATTTATCAGTGTTGATTTTTCTTGAATATTAACCGTAGCCAATCGTAGTCACATACATACAACATAATACAAATATATTAAATTTATATTATGTATTTAATTGTTTTGGGTTTCGTAGCTTTTAAGGCAAAAAGGAACATTTATAAGATAATTTTGTTGTCCGTCTATCTATCTGCCTGTCTGACTGTCTGTCAAGAGCCTTTATCTCAGGAACGCTAATCTTTGAGATATTGAATTGAAAGTTAAACTATACATTCAAGTGTAGACTTAAATATATAGTTTAAATGTCAACTATATAGAGACAATAGGGTCTCTTGATTTCCTGAAAAAAATGTATATCTACACACATTTACTTAAAAAAAAGATATGGCCGTTTATAAAACAAAAAACCGCGTATTTAGCTAATATCAAAGGGAATCAAAATTAATAGGGTACTTCCGGTTGACTTAGAATTATGAAATTTGGCAGCTAACATCTACAGGTAGTATTAGTTTAGGAAAAAAACTATTACACATAATACATTTGTGTTTAAATCCTAAAAAAGAATAACCTTAACAGGGGGGCAAGATTTGATATTAAAGCCGCTTATTCAAGTTTCAGATGACAGGGCTTTGACTAAGCTAAGCTTGAATTTCAGAAAAGGTACAAGACCTCCAATTTTTGTGCGGAATCCTCGGTAGGCGAGCCCGACTCGCGATTATCTGATTTTTTCAATAAGCAGTTCTTCAAAGTAACGTAACGTTGAAACTACTGAAAATTTTAACGTAGCCGGATTTGAACCCACACCGCTCGGTATTGATACAAGCGTTCTAACCAATGAAGCTATACTTTCTTATTTGTGTTCTGTAATCGAAATTTTAATATTCATAAGTAGGTTAAATAAATTATGTAACCCAAGAGTACAATATAACAAAGCTGAAAAATCTTTTACAGTTTTAGTTAAGCGGCCATAAACAAGAATATTCTGGAATTGTTGAGTAAATTGCCTGCAAGTCGTAAAGGACCTTCAACCGACATTATTAACACTATTGTTCTATTAATTTTTGGCAGCAGTACCATTTAGTGAAACACAAATGAATTAGTATGACGTTTGATGTTTATTATATTTACCTAAGATATAAAGTTACAGTGATAGATAGCATTTCATTCATCATTTTTTTTTATTTTGTGCTTCTGTTTTTGATATAAGTAGGTTTTATATTTATGTATTTGTAATTTTTTTATTTAACCGTGTTTCCGAATTATACAAATTTGATTTTTCATCTGTGGCTGCCATATATAAGAATAAACAACATTTATATTTATTTTTTTATTAAGCTGTTACCAACTAATTGGACTGATCCTAAAATAACTTCAATTGCCAACGACGAGGACATGACTCGATAGTGACCCACTCTCGTAACCAAGATTCACTAAATATGTTTCTCATGAATGAAGACATTACAAATGTATAATAGCTAAATCAGAAGTCGCATTCGTTATAATAATTGTATAAAATTGCAAATTGTTTATTACTGTTATTGTTCATTTGAATTTCTATTATCCTCTTTTAATATTTTTCATTCAAATTGTATTTTTATATTATATAATTTTTATAGTATTTCATGTATTCTTCTGTATCCAAAAATGTTTCTTTATGACTGCGTTATAACTCATGTTTTCTTATGAGAAACTAGCGCCGAACAAGACGGACGTTTCCTCAGCTTTGTACTCGAATTTTAACAGAAAGATTTGCATGAAAAACTAAAAATAAACTTCAAATACTAATTTAAAAGTATTATACCGATTGGCTATGGTTTTATAACTAAAATTGAATATAAATTGATGAATTATTTATACGATTAATGTCTAATTTGTCAAACGTTAAGCTTAAATGTTTCCCATTTAAATTATTTCTGTCAAAAATATTTAGAAACGTCATAAATAAACACTATAACGATTTGTTGAGCAATCGGCATTTTAATTTATACTCGCTCATATCCCACTCGAATTGTTCAAGAGGTTCTCGAGAATTATCGAATATACACTAAACTAAACAAACAAATTTGGATTCATATGTTGATTCGTGTCGCAACAAAGGCCCTCCCAAATTTTTTTAAATTGACCTCAAACCAAGGGCATCTAAACCAACGATTTGTAAAGAAACAACAGTGTTAATTTATTATTTCTGTAAATGCATGACTTCCGCCCTTTTGAGCTGTAGGAAGTGATTAAGTGTTGTTTCGTTAAAAAAATAATATAAATTTGAACGTATTACGATAACACTTCGCTGAATGTACGTGTAGAAGTAAATGTAGAATCGTTTTTAAAGGCGTAGATAGGAAAACAATGTTTAAAATAGTTGCTATAGCTACTTTGTCGTATAAGAGATAGATATTTTTATTCTATATATTTAATAATTTAAAAAATAATTGTCTTTGTTACCTCTGTGCCTAATCTCAAACGTAAAACGTGACATTTTTCAACGTCCACATTGAATTCGGTTTTATTTTCTAATCAGTAACAGTTTAAATGTGAAGGCTCATTATGCACGGTGTTTACGGATGTGTGCATGTGAGCATGTGTGGGAGTGCTATAAACAAACATATACTAATTAACATCCATTCATATGTGTGGAGGTCATTCTGCTTGCGTGTGCGTTACATCTTATCGTGAATACGCACATTCTCACTAGAGTTTAGTCTTAACAAAACACTTGTATTGTTACTTTTAAATAAGTTGAAATATATCCAATGTCCAGTCGTAGCGCAGCGGCACAAAGTGTGACTGTAAAACCGACTAGTTGTGGGTTCGATCCCCACTCGAGGAGATGAAATATTTACTTAAATTTATATTTCCATTTCTTCGCTCTGGTGTCGAGGCAAAGCGCGGCGTTGAGTTCTGCCACTCAACACGCAATGCCTCCAGAATTCGGCAGAAAGTGGGGAACGGAGTGTCTTAACACTAGGTTCCCTCTGCCTACCCTGCTGTGTGCGGGATACAGCGTGAAGCTGATAAAAAAAACATCCAAAGTAAAGTAATTTTTTTTGAAGTTACGCCATAATATAACAGAATCAATAAGTAAAATAGGTCAGTGTAAGTCGTATGTTTACTCATATTCTTGCTATATATTGTTAAAAATCATGACGTGAAATGAAACGTCCCTAATCCTTTCTTGTTATTTTTTATTGTCATACATACATTTTAGGTTAATATTTGCAATAAATTACAAAAAATATCCTAAAGATTTGTCATGATTGTGGAAATTTGGATACGTGGATAAATTGCAACAAAAAAAGAATGGGTTTCATCAATCAATACATGATTTATTTTTAAAGATTCAGATCAGATTTTAGTAAAATCTCAAAAATGTGTCATTAAATCCTCTAAAAACCAATCGCAATAAATATGGAAATAAAGGTATCGGAAAACAACAGATTTTGTGCTTTGAGTATTTAATTACATTATGAAAGAGATTCAGTCAATAATAGCATGTTTAAAGTATATTTAAAAAAATAATAAATCAGCAATCAATAAAACCCACATACAGCAGGATAGGCAAAGGGAATCTAGTGTTAAGTAGAAGTTAAGTATAATTGATCTGGAAAAATGGAAGCTATACGATACTAAACCATGTTAAATTTTATTACCACATTTTATAAATGAAGCCCTGTTTAAACAATTATTTGAACGGACTCGTGGACATTTATAAAAAGCGAGTGTTATTGCGAAGGCGGCGACTCATTCATAAGCTGCTCGTTTCTTCACTCCATTTCGTAATCGGATTTTAAATTTATTTAAGCTTATTGGTTCTAATTAATTATGTAAGATTAAATTGTTAGCTATCTCTCGTGTTAATGCTAAAATTTATGTTTAATATTTTATCTTACAAATTTGGGTACTTTTCTAAAATGCTAAGATATTTTTTTCTAAAGCCCGGTGTTGAGTTCCGCCACTCAATTCGCAATGTCCGAAAAAATCGGCGGAAAGAGGGGAAACAGAGTGTCTTAACACTAGGTTCGGTCTGTCTACCCTACTAAAGAATCAGCCTGAAGCTGAGTTTTTATCCTTTTCTAAAGCTTTTTAAAAGTTTACAAATTTAAGTAACTTACTTATTGGCTGCCACGTTGGTTTAGTGGGTAGTGAAACTGATTGCAAAGTGGGAATGTTAGATTTGAGGATAAAATGTCAATGTTGGATCAAAGTTAACAGATTCTTATCTCAGGTAATTAATACACGTATGATGGATTCTTTAATATAATTTTAGGCCTCAAAAATGTTAGTTAACGAACATAAGCGTTGTCCCTAAACAAGCAGACAGAAATCTGTATTAACACAAAATTTTAATATATCTTCACTACACAACTTTGATCCTTTACATAGAGTTATTATTTTTATCACCAGTTATAAACCGGAAACAATATAATTTATATTAAAATCGAATTATAATTTTTTTTTTGCCTTTGAGCTTCAGATTATTTTAATTAAATTAAATTAAATCAAATCAGCACGCACGCTGTATCCCGCACACAGCAGGGTAGGCAGAGGGAACCTAGTGTTAAGACACTCCGTTCCCCACTTTCTGCCGAATTCTGGAGGCATTGCGTGTTGAGTGGCAGAACTCAACGCCGCGCTTAACCTCGACACCAGAGCGAAGAAATGGAAATATAAATTTAAGTAAATATTTCATCTCCTCGAGTGGGGATCGAACCCACAACCAGTCGGTTTTACAGTCACACTCTGTGCCGCTGCGCCACGACTGGCCTCACAATTATTCCAATAATTTATTATTTAGAACTCAAATTGAAAATATTTAAAGTACTAAGACATTACAGCGTTATTGTATACTTACATGATTGAAGTGTGTCAAATTTCAACTAAGCCATTTGTATTTGTGGAACCTATTATTATTACTATTCAAGATGTTCTATAGTTAATGAGAACAGTCGTGGCGCAGTGGCACAAGTTTGTAATTGTAAACACGACTTGATGTGGGTTCGATCCCCGACAATAAAACTTTTAGTTCTACTCTACAAAATACAATATTTATTTAAATTAATATTTTAATTTCTTGGCTCTGGTGTTGAGGCAAAGCGCGGCATTGATATCCGCCGCTCAACACGCAATGCCTCCAGAATACGTAATGGGGAACGGAGTGTCTTAACACTAGCTTCCCTTTGCCTACCCTACTGTGTGCGGGATACAGCGTGAAGCTGATTTATTTATTTATTATTTTTAATTGATAATGAATATTCGGGATGTTCTATAGTTAATGATATTATGAACGTATGTATCGTCGTCGATACAATTGACTCATAATCTGAGCGCTGTGACTTTATAAAAAATAATCCTGCTTACAATAAGTGATCATTAAGTTTGTTTAGTATTAATTTTCTTTGTTTTTATGGCAAAATATTCTTTACGGTAACTTGTTTATACCTTAGATATATACAGTTATTATATTTAATCAACGTTTTCTACCTTCGTCCGCTACGACACCACAAAATAAAGAAATTGTGGGCGTTTAATAATAAGCAAAGGCTCTGTATGGTAGGCAAAGGTAGCCTGGAAACCAAGGGTTAAGGCACTCCGTTCTCATTAAGACATTTCCATTCCCCACTTTCCGCCGAATTCTGGAGGCGTTGCTTGTTGGGTGGCGTAACTCAAAGCCGCACTTTGCCTCGTTACCAGAGCGTGTAAATGAATATATTAAATATTCCATTTTCTCGAATGCAAATCGAACTCACAACCTGTCGTGTAAACAGTCACACACTTGTACCCTTGCTTCACGACTGGCCTCTACACCTCTGAAGATGGATACTCGACCAAAAACGGTGTCATCACAAGTGGTACTTTAACCTGCTTACGTAGATTTATATATTCACGCTATATGCAAGTTCTATTACGGATTAAAAACATTATCTAATCTGTCAAATAAGTATTGATGGCTAGCTACAATGCTATAGGTTGATTTTTATCATATAAAAATGTATTTTTATACTTACATTTAAAAATAGTTACGTTAGTTAATTATTATTACGATGTAGATAAAAAATATTATATATGGTACAAGATTATTCTGGAATTTATACAATTCTTTCGTATCTCTAAAACGTAAGGCTCAAAAATGAATTATGAACTGGACAAAATATATATTATATATAAAAAATCTATAGCTAATATTACCATTTACAAATATTTATCAAAACCATAGATTGGTGTAATTTTTTTAGGTTCGCAGCGTAGTAATGCAGCGCGAGGAAATGACAATATTAAATATTACATTCCCTCCAATGGAAATCGAACCCACCGTCGCTTTTACTGTCGCAAGCTTGTGCCCCTGCGCCACCATAGTATGGTGTGTGATGGTGTAACATTTTAAACTATGTAATAATTTCAACATACCTATTATTATATACTAAATGTCCACTATTAAACATGTTTTATTACCTAGAGTTGTAACGTTAACGCTTAAATAGATAATATATAATCTACTTTCCGCCCAAATTTTGGAGACATTGCGTTTTGAGTGACTGAACTCAACGCCCTGTTTTGTCTTCTTACCAGGGCGAGGAAATGAAAATAATTAATTCCTTCTAGCTGGAATTGAACCATGTGTTACAAAACTGTTATGTTTACACTTACACACTTTGCCACTGCGCCACGACAGCCTCACATGTAAAAATCACAGTGTCTTAAGAATTTTTACTCATTTTTCTTACAATGTAAATATTATCTAATGAATCAAAACGCAAACTGCTATTTAGTCTTGATATTCTTCTATAACAAAAAGAAATATTATAATGAAATACCAATATTTTGTTATCGTTATCAAGTTTTTTCTCGCAATCATAATAAAATATTATATTTTTATTTAATTTTGTGAATATTAAAATATAAAAAATAAAAAATTAAATCAAAACCAAATCAGCTTCACGCTGAAACCCGCATTCAGTAGGGTAGGCAGAGGGAAGCTAGTGTTAAGACACTCCATTCCCCACTTTTCACTGTTCCGGCATTTTGTGTTGAGTAGCGGAACTCAATGCCACGCTTTGCCTCGAGACTAGAGCGAAGAAATGGAAATATAAATTTAAATAAATATTTCATTTCCTAGAGTGGGAATCGAACCCACAACCTGTCCCGTTTACAGTCATACGCTTGTGACTCTACACGACTGGCCTCTACATATTACATAAAAATATAAAATATATTATAGACGTTAAAAACTGTATAGCGCTGAACATCCTTGCTTTTAACATAAACAGACGCTCAAGGTTTTGTTCGCTGTAAAATTACAAAGTCATACATTTTCATATTATGCACAAAGTAATTAATTAGGCGGACATATGCAATCAAAGAGCTGGTATTCTTTTGTTTTTTATTATATTTCGTATTAGTAAAAAAGTGCAACCACTTTTTTTTAACTTCACGCTGTAACCCGCATGTAGCAGGGTAAGCAAAAGAACCCAGTATTAGGACACTTCGTTACCCATGTTCCAATGAATTCTGGAGGCATTGAGTGTTCAGTTGCGGAACTCAACGCCGCGCTTTGTCTTATCCCCAGTGCGAAGAAATGGAAATATTAAATATTTCGTTACCTCGAGTGGTAATAGAACCCGCAACCGGTCGCGTTTACAGTCACACAATTCTCCTTAAGATATAAAATTTAAAATTGAGCAAAAAACGCGATTGGTATCGCAACTTTTTTTAGACTCTACTTTATCAAATCATCTAATGTAATGATTCTTTTTGTACAGTACATTTAAATTTTACAAAATATTGTAGAAATAAAAATATGAAATAGTAACTTTTTTTACTTCTGTACTAAATTATTTATTAATGTTAACATATTTTTTTCATAAAAAAAACCATTTACGCTGTATTCGGCATATAGGTAGAGTATACAGTCTATTTAATTTCGGGACAATGTAGTGTTTTGCCATGTTACTACTTACTAATAAAAAATACAGCTAAAAAATGATTCCACGAGTGGGAATCGAATCAACAACCATCGCGTTTACAGTCAGCAGTTGAGGCATGACGGCCTCAATTTTTTTTGTTTTTAAATGAAAATTGGCTTAGAAAATAATGTATTTAATAATGAAATTTGAAATATAATGCTCCTTTATTTATATAATTAGGTAAAACTTAGCTAAGGCAAATTAAATAGAGACGGAGTGTCTTAACACTAGATTGACTAGGTGAAGATGACATGGTTTAGAATGATCTGTATACACGATTTTCATGAAGTAACCTAGATATATGTTGATGAAAGTGAAATAGTGTAATGTTAAACATTATGTGAGCATCTATTTTAAACATTTATGTTTAATGTTTATTGACGTTTGCGAAAGAATAGAGCAAGACGCTTCGTTTAATTATACCATACAATGGCTGCATAAATTTTGATTTATATTAAAGTTATGCTAATAACATATTTTATATTTAAATGAATATAGTGTTTAGAATTGTGTTTTATTAGTTTACATTATATTATTAAATATAAATATAAGTATGTCTTGCATTAAGATAACCAAATATATTTACCAGAAAATATATGAATAATTATCCTTATTAATTTCATTGCTTAATATTTATATATGACTTGCAAACAATTTTGTTAACTAACATTTATAAATTATCTTATCAAGAATCAAATTGGGAAAAAATACGATCAGTTTCGAGCTGCACAAGTGGATAAATCTCGAATCTCTTTCCGATGTTTACTTTACATATAGCTCTATACGTATGCTAATGAAACTCTAAGCAACATAAATCATAAGCTTCCATACCAATATATACCAATTCACGTCGATTTCGAAACGGAAACAAGCGTACACTCGGCTGAATAAGGAAACGGGAATACGTGATAAGCAGTACAAAAGCGATAATTTCTCATGTTTTCCGAGGCAAGGTCACGTTTACCTTAGCACGTGCCAGGTACGGCGTGCAGCATCTGGATCAGATCCTTGTTGTCAGCTCCACAGTCTCCGAGTCCTAACACCCTCAGGGTCGAGGACTGACACCGGGGTTGCTTCACTGTTGTCGAAAGCAGAGATTCGAGCCGAAGCGCATCCGCACCGCCCGGCACAACACGCCGACCGATCAAAACATAGCTCTCACGAACCTTTTCGACACACAGACTCGATTTGCAAAATTTATTCATCGCATCCGCCGAAAACACCTAAAATTTTTACGAGCCCCGAAAATAGGCACGGTGTGTAAAGTTCCCGCGAGTTCCGCTGTCACGCGGCACAAAAGCACCATGAACTGTTTAAAAACACCATAAGATGGTAGAGCAAGTCGGCAGCAGCCGGAAAACTCGATTTCGCGATACACACGTGAGTGCGAGGCGCTCGCCGGCTACAGTAACGCGCGGTAAACAGACAGAGCGCGCCTCTACAACACACGCACACATTCGCCCACCGTGTACACATTCACACACACGAACGTTACCCAGCGCGCGCATTCTCGTTCTCTACAAAAATAGATGTCGCGTCATCGCGGACCAATCAAAAGTGCGGAAGATAGCGACATATTTGCATCCCATTGGTGAAGACTTCATTGCTGGATTACATACAGTTCAATTAGCGATTAACTAAAACTTTTTGATAAAAACTAACCGATATCAAATCACTTAGATAGTTATCTAATGTACTGGAAAGTAATAAATATTATCAGGAAACTAGAACGAAAAAAATTATTGACCTTGAGTTTCTCGAATTATCTCATAATGAAAATTATCATTCAAGAATTCGTTGCTGACCGCTCTACGAACTCTACGTTGTGAGTGGTTTCGATATTATTACTACTCGGACGTTGAAATTTAAAATATTAACAGTAAATAAATAACTAAAATATGTTTTAAAATACCTAAGTAAATTGTAAACAAACAAAAAAAATCATATTGCTATAGTATATTAAAAAAGTTCACATCGTGATCACTTATACATGAAAACGTTACATAAATCCAAGATAACACATAATATAATTTTATTTGAACACTACCAATACCAATTAAAGGAAACATGGTATTTTAATAAGCGCAACGCACTCGTTCAAACGCGCCTTTGCCTGCATATTGAATTCAGGGGTCAAAAGTAGTAAGTACAAGCTATTTTAATCTTTAATTGTATAAAAATAAAGATATTTTTACAAATTGATTTTCTATTATAGTTCTAAGAATAAAAATAAAGTTAGGTATTGTTATTAGCATGCGTGTGGCTCGCGAATTATTTAATATATTATAATTTTGTTACTATAGCTGAATTTGAAGTACATATTACATAAATACATATGAAAGTGGTTAAATTGTTACTTATTACATATTCAGCTGTCGTGGCGCAAGAGCGCCTCGGTCATGGGTTCGATCCCCACTCGATGAGGTAATGAATTATTATTTATTATAATTTTCATTTCATTCTGGCAACTGCCCGACCAACCAACCCAACCAACTCAACACGCAATGCCTTGAAAAATTCGGCGGAAAGTGGAAAATGGAGTGTTTTAACACTAGGTTCCCTCGATCTATAGCGTGAAGCTATTTTTTCATTATATAGTCATATAATCAAACTCTACTAGTAATAAAAATATTACGGTAGTCTATTAAAGTACTGTAGTCGGAACGTCATTAACTGAGAACAGAAAATGTTCTCAAAAATTGACGAAAAATTATTTTAAGAAGAAATTCCTTCTTTTCCCACACTTATTATTCTAGCATGTTGAAACGTTGTTGAGAAAAAAATAAACTTTAATTTGATATATAATTCACTAAAAAAAACACATAAGTGCAAATTATCAATATTAAGTGACCTGTTTAAACCAACCACCCTGGAGTTGCGGCAGACTGAAAGGCAGCAACAATTGTTTTTCCCATTCCTTATACGATCTACTTTCAAATGGTATTGGATTCAGTTAAAAACATATGAGTGCAATTTTTCACCAAAAATGCATTATCATAAATTTAATTATAGACGATTGCGGCACGATTCTTGTAGACTACCCTGGTGTAATCTATTCTTTTTTTTATGAAAAAGGACAAGGCAAACGAGCGTGCGTTTCACCTGGTTACCTGATGCGAAACGCAGTGGCATAAAGCCACTACTTAACGCCGGTTTTAAATGCCAGGAGTGGTAATGATCTGGTCGAGTCTGCCCATGCGTGTTGCCATTGCTGACGACGTGACTCTACCACACGTACCTTAGTCGTGTGATCCCGGCCTAGAATAGGATCATTATTTAGGTGTCGTAAGAGGCGACTAAAGTACGTATGGTAGAGTCACATCGCCAGCAATGGCAACACGCATGGGCAGACTCAACCGGATCATTACCACCCCCGGCATTTAAAACCGGCGTGAAGTAGTGGCTTTATGCCACTGCGTTTCGCATCAGGTAATGCCGGGCTCCGGCGCCCAACCCACCTTAAAGGCCGGCAACGCACCTATAGCTCCTCTGGTGTTGCACGGGGTTGTGGGCGGCGGTAGTCACTTACCATCAGGTGACCCGAACGCTCGTTTGTCTTGATCTTTTCATAAAAAAAAAACAAAAAAAGTCGCCTCTTACGACACCACCTGTACCAGGATGATCCTATTCTAGGCCGGGATCACACGGCACCAATCGGCACAATTCTACTATCATGTATCATTCTTAAATAAATTTCATTAATAAAACAGATACCTACAGTTTTATACACTGAGATCTTGGACCCTTAGAAGTATTTTTCTTTTCTAAGTATGGAATAACATTTAAAAATGTAAAAAAAAAACACTTATCACTTTGCCAATATCACGTTTTAAAAATACTCATATTAAAAATTATAAATAATCACAATAATATACAAGAAATTAATTTTAAGTATATCTGCATTCCATTAGGTAAAATATAACGGGTATGTTAATAAGAACCATATTTTGTTAGAAACTATAATATTCTCATAAATTTCTACTCATAGATATATTCAAACAAATAAAATGGTTATTGCTCTTATTGATTGATAATAATTGACTTAATCGTAAAAGAATGGCGTTTTTTTTAAAAAAAAACAGTGTCCCTTGTTTTTAAGAGTTAGTTTGGTTTGTTTTGGTTTTTTGTTATAAACTGATAATTGTGATATAAGTAAATAAATTAACCCAATCATAACTTATCCAGGTCTGAGGTCAGCCCAGTCGTGGCGCAGGGGCACAAGTATGTGACTATAAACGTGAATGGTTGTGGATTCGATGCCCACTCGAGGAAATGAAATATTTAATATTTTTATTTCTTCGCTCTGGTGTCACGACAATTCACAAACAGTCTCTGAGTGGGAATCGAACCTAAAACCTGTCGCGTTTACAGTCACATATAGCATACATTCGACAATATATGTATACACTTTCGAATTTATAAAGTGATATGCACGTTGCCATCTCAACACATATTATACACGGATCAACCGGTCAACATCAAAAGTCATCCATCATATCTGCTGATTAATATAAGCTGTAAAAGCTAAATTACAAACTTTAAACAAAAGTTTTGAATTGATTTATAATTTCAATGTCATACTAGATTAACTACCCTTTAAATTATTTTTTATTAGCTTCAAATCACATACAGAGAGCACCTGAGAATATTATGTTCCCAGATTCCCATTAAGGTATTTCCGTTCCCACTTTTCCTTTTCATTTTTATAAATTATGTATGCCGAATAATATGGGGTAGAACTCAACGTCTTGGCCTTCTGTCTTTTTACCTGAAAAAGAAAATGAAAATAATTTATTCCCACTAGTAGAAGTCGAACCCAAAACTGCCTCTTTAATTTTGATGATTCAGAAAATTTTCTTTATATTTTTTTTAAAAATAATAACGCCCTCAATCTTCAGAAAATTTTATCGCATTAAGGTACATATTATTATAATAACTGTTTTTCTTCATTATACTTCCGACAGTATTTGTTACATCGGTCAAGTGTGATAATATAAAAGGATTTCTTTATCATCTTATATCCAATGCAAAGAAAGAAATTTTCAATAAACTTTTCTTGCTAGGTAGGTTTGTAAGTTTTTTTTCCAGCTTCACGCTGTATCCCGCACACAGCAGGGTAGACAGAGGGAACTTAGTGTTAAGACACTGTGTTTCCCACTTTCCGCCGAATTCCGGAGGCATTGTGTGTTGAGTGGCGGAACTCAACGTCGCACTTTGCCTCTACACCAGAGCGAAGAAATGAATTATAATTTTTTAATAAATATTTTATTTATTCGAGTGGGGATCGAACACACAACCGTCGCGTTACAGCCACACCCTTGTGACCCTGCGCCACGACGGCCTCACGACGGCCACGTACATAGGTAGTTAATTAATTTGCTAATTAATTAAATTACTTAATTTTTATTCTGACTGTATAGAGTAGATATCTTTCTTTTTGGAATTTCATTGTTATTTTCTTGTATTTCCTATTAGATAAAGAGCATTCAAAGGTATGATCAATATGTAGTTTTTTTTAAACTTTGTAGTATGTTTCGTTAATTCAACTCATATATGTCTGTGAACTTAGCAGAGCATTGTCCAGCAGATAACAATAAAATGGAGTTCTCTTCGCATGCAGCTGAGTTTTATAGTTCTTGATAGGTTCTATATGTTATCGTTCTTGATATAAAATCTATCAGGAAATATAGAACTCAGCTGCATGCGAAGAACACTCCATTTTATTTTTGATTTGCTGGACAATGCTCTGCTAATTTCACAGACATAACTCGCTTCACGATAGAATTATTTTCATTCATCCATAGTTCCGTACAAAAATTGGAGTTCTCGACCATATCTTTTTTCAAAGTTAGTGAAGAAACACCTTTTTTTAGGAATTCGAGGGGCCGTAGATCTGAGTATGTGGTTTGAATTTCAACTCGATATCTTTCGTGAGATAAAGGCTTTTAAGAGACAGACAGACAGACAGTACGGAACCCTAAAAATACATAAATTGTCATTAACTAGACAAAGCAAGCCATTTATGAATCAGAAAATATGAATTATATATTTAAATTCGCATAGTAAAGACTTAATAAGTTCTAAGTAAATATAGAGTCATAGTGGCTTTCCAGGTTGGTAAAACATTGCGATTGACCTATCAATGAATGAATACAATATATATAAGCAGTAGAATAGAATTACAGGTAAAATTGTAAATATTGATACTTTTAGAATAAGACGTCTTTACATAGTGTACTTAGTGAATGAGTACAGATACAGACCCGCTCTCTACGGTAGGCTACATCCTACTTTTAAATTAAAATCATACAACAGTGCTTTAATAAATAGCATTCTCTCTTGCCAAACGATAATTCTTAGTAATTATCTTTGGGTAGCGGAAATTTATAAAAACCTCTACAGAGATGCTAACAACATAAATAAGTTGTAACAACCGTATAAACTTTCGACGTAGTTTGATGAGAACGTATGGCTTAGTGGTCAGAGACGCGGGTTCGAGTCCCGCTACGTTCAAATTTTTATACGTTTTCTAAATAAGTATTTTTCTTTCCTAAGTGTGGAATAACACTTTAAAAAAATGTTGAAAATCATACAACAGTATTTAATCTTTGCTTCATTAATTGACAGAATGACTCAAACAGAACGGTTTTACATATTTTATTAAAGTAAACACGAAAATGTCAAATATATTTAATGTGATACTGTAAAAACAAATTTTGTAAACTTACTCAAAACCAAACTAGGAGACACAATTTTATAGTCTAAGCGGGTGAAACCGCGAGCATAAGTCTAATAATCAAATAAAATAAAACAATACTCTTTTAGTTTTTAATAAAATAATTAATCAGAAGCATAACATTTTACGCATGAAATCAAACATTTACAATAAAATAGTGGCGTAGCTTACATATTATTATATTATTTATGACTAAAGCGAATTCTTGTTCCAAAGTTAAGTTTCATCCGTGAGGCGATCATTAGGATTGTCTTACAACTATAAAACGCAATAAAAAATTACGTCAGCGCTTAATATTAATTGTTTTTTATGCCATTTCGATACAAAATATTCTGATGATCGGTCTTTTTTTACTATAAACTTTGCTTGGCAGATATCCGCGTTTCTGATCGTACCACGCGAGCTCAATCGGACTAATAAAATTAAAAAATTGACCACGTCTATTAGATGACGACCGTGTATTCACAGTGTTTTTGCCCGTAGTAATAGCAAATAGGAGTTTGTAGAACATAATATTTGAAATGGGACTATTTTCAGAATTAATGCTTTGTATTTTTAGATAAAATATATTCTAAATAAATAATAATCATAAATCCATAAATATTGAATGATGCTTCATAATATTGTTGAATACGTTGAATATGTTTAGGGTTCCGTTCCACAAAAGGTTAAAACGGAACCCTTATAGGATCACTTTGTTGTCCATTTGTCACGCCTGCGATTTGGAGATTGCGTGAGGTATTAAGATCAAATGAATATCAATATTTAGGGTATATCGTCCTTTGGAGTACAGAAGAAATCAAGCTTGTAAGTGGATGCAATTAAAAGATACGAGCATTTAAGCATCGGTTTTGCAGCATTTTGTATGAAATTTCTGTGACTCTATAGTTATGTAATTTGGTACGAAGTGATAACTTACAATATATTAGGTGAATGAATAAGTTCTCGCTTTTCGTCGTTGTTTCGTCGTCGTTGTTTTTTGAAAGATGGCGTTGCGGCACTCTGTTTATGGAATTTCGTACGGTAACGAATCACCAAAGCACTACTATATGTAACCTCAAATTATAGTAGAATAGTGTTTACTACAGTGTCAACTACATATTTATTTTCCCTTGGTGAAAATGTGTACTTTTGTGCCAAATAAAGTGTTTTTGCGGGGAATTTTATTGCACTGCTTTATTCAGAAAAAATCTGCAGCAGAAGCACACAGAATTCTCGTTGAGACAATGCTTTGTCGAATACAACGTGCAGAGACTGGTTTAGGCGCTTCAAAAGTAATGATTTTGACCTTGAAGACAAAGAGCGTTCTGGAGCACCGACAAAATTTGAAGACAGAATTGGAGGCATTGCTTGAAGAAGATCCATGTCAGACGTTAGTAGAGCTCGGGAAAACGTTACAAGTAGATGCGTCAACAGTTTCAAAACGTTTAAAAGCGTTAGGAATGATCCAAAAGCAAGGGCATTGGGTGCCGTATGAGTTGAAGCCGAGAGACGTAGAACGACGTTTTCTCATGTGTGAATTGTTGCTTCAACGGCAAAAGAGAAAAGGTTTTCTGCACCGTATCGTCACTGGGGATGAAAAGTGGATTCACTACGACAATCCAAAGCGAAAAAAATCGTGGGGCATGCCGGGTCACGCATCAACATCGTCGCCAAAACCAAATATCCATGGTTCTAAGCTTCTTCTCTGCATTTGGTGGGATCAGCAGGGCGTAATTTATTATGAGCTGCTTAAACCTAATGAAACTATCACGGGAGCTCGCTATCGACTTCAGTTGATGCGTTTGAGTCGCGCTCTGAAAGAAAAGCGGCCACTATACGAGCAGAGACACGACAAAGTGATTTTATTACATGATAATGCTCGGCCACATGTGGCAAAACCAGTCAAAACTTACCTGGAAACACTTCAATGGGAAGTTCTACCCCACCCGCCGTATTCACCGGACATAGCCCCCTCCGATTACCACTTGTTTCGGTCGATGGCGCACGGCTTAAGCGAGCAGCGCTTCCATTCTTTTGAAGAAGTCGAAAAATGGCTTGATTCCTGGATTGCCTCGAAAGATGAATCGTTTTTCCGACGGGGGAAACCCTCGGCTGGCGTGTCTCACTAGTACTTCTCGTAGTATGTAATAGAAAAAAATAATTCATTATAAGAGTAATTAATAAATAAATTCTATTAAAAGCCATGCATATATACCTAAAAAAATAAACATACCGACTAACTCAATATAAAATAATAAATCTAAATACAATATATAGCAATTATATAAATATATTATCACCTTAAGCACTCGACTTCTTGATTGAGCAAACAACTTCACGTCCAACACGTCGGAAATGTCACTTTGTTAACGAGATAGCGTCTTTGCTAATCCCGATGATTAACATATAGACGAATGTAATTTAGGCTGGACTTGAGGTAACTTTAGATACGTACTTAAGAGATAAAATCATTTTTCGTAACTTTTACTATAGTTAATTTTAATATTTCGTATCTTTTTATAATTAAATTCATAACGTTTCACGTGTTTTTAACGACGATAACGCCGTTAAACGACAAATTTTGCATTATTGCAATAAATATAAAGGTTCTTTTTCTAACCCAACATCCAATATTTGAATCGAAAACGACAGCTGTGATTTTAATTCTCACCAAAGAGAATTAATTATTTTTATTTCCTCGTTCTGGTAACAAGACAAAGTGCGGCGTTAAGTTCTATTATTCAATGTACGATTTCTCAAAAATTTTGCGGTGTGTGATTAATGGATTGCTTTAGCATCTAGGTTCTCTCTGTTTATTCACGCGATACAGCGTGAAACTTAGCAAGTGAGTAAGCAATGTATGTTGCTTATCACTTTTTCAGATAATTGGATTGCCTGAGTGATTTATTTTTTACTAGTTGCTTTTTTGTTTACATGAGGCCAGTTGTGGCGCAGCGGCACAAAGTGTGACTGTAAAACCGACTATTTGTGAGTTCGATCCCCACTCGAAGACATGAAATATTTACTTAAATTTATATTTCCATTTCTTCGCTCTGGTGTCGAGACAAAGCGCGGCGTTGAGCTCTGCCACTTAACACGCAATGCCTCCAGAATTCGGCAGAATGTGGAGAAGGTTCCCTCTGCCTACCCTGCTGTGTGCGGGATACAGCGTGAAGCTGATTAAGTAGTCCAGTAAAAAAAATCGCGATAAAAATAGCGTTTATGCTTTTCTAAATACACAATCATACATTTAAAATTGCAATTCTATAAATAACGTGTAAAAGCAATCTAATTTACAGTAAGTTCAGCAAAAGGAACATTAAAGTAAGGCTGAAATCCTCTATTTTTAATGTATTTAAAACATTGTAAATAATATTACACACTCGACATATTCAGAATAACTCAATACACTTAATCATATTTGTAATAATTCATTTGCTGTACCACAAACAAGAAACAAAAGAGTAACGAATGGAGTGTCCATAAAACATGTCAGTAACGTAAATATGGAAGGGGAGATGTAGGGGAATGTTTCCTACATCTAACGCTACGACCAATGGTGAGATTTCGGTGTAAATTGTGGTATTATGTCATCACATAGTGAGGAGACTGGTTGACACATTGACGGGACAAAGGAATCACATACGCTCACAATTTATCTATCGCTCGCAATGTTAGTCTTATTTAGGGACGTTAGTATTGTGTAGATATGACTTTTGTTTAGCTTCACGCCCTATGTGCGGGATATAATAGGGTACGCAGAGGGAACCTTAGAACCCGAATAAATTAAATCAACTTCACGCTGTATTCCCGCACACAGCAAGGTAGGCAGTAGGGAACCTAGTGTTAAAACACTACGTTTCCCACTTTCCGCCGAATTCTGGGGCATTGCGTGATGAGTGACGGAGCTGTAATGTAATATTTTATTTAAAATAAATAAATATTTCATTTCCTCGACTGGGGGTCGAACCCACAACCAGTTGCTTTTACAGGCACACTTTGTGCCCCTGCATCACGACAGGCATCACCTGGGAACCCAGTGTTGAGATATTTCGTCCCCAAAGTTGTCGTCGCATCTCATGTTGAGTGGCAAAATTCAACGCCGCGCTTTACCTTGCCCGTTATCTTCGCAAGTAAATTGAAATCTTAAATATTTAATTTCTTCAAGTGGGAATTGAACTCATAATCTGCTACTTTTACAGCCCCTTGTAATCCTGCGCCACAAGTGATATCTGGACTCTGGTAGATATATCAATAGATACTAAATGCAAATTAAAATTTATACAGTAACAGTAAGTCTATTTGGTTAAGTGTATTCAAATGGCAATGACAATCGCCGGAACCACGCCTCTAAAGTCGTGACAGTTAATTGATAAAGAGATGAATGATTTTATTAAGACCTTTAAGCTTTATTAATTTTATCTCTTTGTTATCGATTTTATAATGTAAGTACGATGTGTTACTATGTATAATATATACATGTTTTTTTCATCACGCTGTATCCCTCATATAGCAGGGTAGGCAGAGGGAATCTAGTGTTAAGACACTCCGTTCCCCACTTTCCACAGTATTTTTTTTGTTGAGTGGCGGAACTGAAACGCGCGCTTTGCTTTGTTACCAGAGCGAAGAAATAAAAATATTAATAAATAATAATTCATTCCCCCATATAGGAATCAAACTCACAACCGTCGCGCTTGCCGCGATGGCCTCTACAACAAAATATCAAAACACTATCAACTTTATTCTAAACTTTAAACGCATGTCTATATTTTCTCATACAATTCAATAATTCATAGTTCAAACGTCACTCTAAAAATTGATGGCTTTTGTTCTAAGTTGTAAATCTACCGTAGACAGGGCCCCTTGCCTTCTATCGTTAATATCCAAATGTCGGGAATTTCTCACTGAGAGGAACAAACACGTGTGTCTATTATAATGGGAACACATTAAAATTATTTGGGGCTCGAAATATAAATGGGAGTAATCTTTGACAACAGTAGTGACATCGCGATATGGACAAATGGCTGGCTGTAATAACTTCGAAGAAACAATTTGGTGTATGGAAATCCCCTTGTTTGAATAACGTTAGTTAATCATCCTGTTAAAATCTTAATAAACATGCCTACTACAGATTTTAACATTCAATCTGTCTATTCGTATGATTAAAATTTGTTATTTTCTTTTATATTTTAGTAATTAGCCAATAACGACTCCTCCTTGTTCAAGCCAAACATTTAAAAAACCCAATGTCTGTGCAAAAATGTATTGATTAAATTTTTTTGAGTTTTTTATAGTGTAGAGGCCAGTCGTGGCGCCGGGGGACAAAGTGTGACTGTAAAATCGACTGGTTGTGGGCTCGATCCCCATTCGAGGAAAAGAAATATTTATTTACATTTATATTTTCATTTTTTCACTCTGGTGTCGAGGCAAATCGCGGCGTTGAGTTCCGCCACTCAACACGCAATGCCTCCAGAACTTGGCAGAAAGTGGGGAACGGAGTGTCTTTACACTAAGTTCCCTCTGCCTACCCTGCTGTGTGCGGGATACAGCGTGAAGCTGATTTAATTTGATTTTTATTTAATTAGGAAACAACGACTCCTCCTGGTCCAAACTAAATACATAAAAAACGTAATATCTATACAAAAATCTCTTTATTAAAAAAAAATATACTGTAATTTAGTAATTCAAAAAAATATTAAACATTTTCTTATTTATGTAAACAAAATATAGGCGTATAAGGTATTGCAACAACAAAACATTAATACGGCCTCTAACCTTCGCTGTTAAAAGGTGCTAATTCTTTAAACTTTAGTCAAGGCTCTGTGGATTTGATTAATGTAATGAGCATATCAAAACATTCTAATATGATACTGCATATGTTACATTGCAATTAATAGTCATTTTATGCTGGTATTTTTGTGCTTATATTTTCTGTATTTATTGTATTTTTTTCACCTTCCCGCTGTATCCTGCAAGAAGCAAGATATGCAGAGGGAGTTTAGTGTTGAGACACTCCGCTCTCCGGAGTGGAGGAGGAGTTCTGGAGGCATTGCATGTTGAATGGCGCAACTCGACGCTGCGGTTTTGCCTTGTTACAAATGCAAAGAAGTTTTATATTTTATAGCAATAATAATTATAACTCATTTCCCCGAGTAAGAATCGAACCTACGACAGTTGCGCTTGCAGTCACACGCTTGTGCCCCTGCGCCACGACTGACCTCTTTATAGTATAGGAGCTTCCATACTTTACGTCGTCAATTATTTTTAAATGTGTAGAAGAGTATTCTATGAAAAATAGTAGATAAAGGGCAACCATTTCATTTATGGCTTTCCATTTTCTTACAAGATAATTATATTAAAAAACCTTTGAATTTCGATTGAACAAATTCGAATAATCGAGATGCCTCGATTCTGATAAAACGAATATTACCGATATTCAACTTGAGGCAAAATAACAAAACTATAAAATTTAATGAAACTTTACTTTCAACAGCTTTAATGCGATTATTATTGACAAAACCTATACATAGGGGATTTTAAAATCAACCTTGGCATTTAAAATTAATGAAAGACGACACTAAGCGGTTACTTTTAGCCACTTTTATTCTTATAACAACTTAAATAGCTATCAATAAAAATTAAAAACATATAAGCTACTTAACTACTATATCTTTCCTTTTTTCTATATCAAAATACACACTCATTATGATTGTAAAGGTCAAAATAAATCCGTTTCATAGGTTTGTGATTTACATAACAATTTATTATTTTTAAACATTATTAAAGTGTTATTCCACACTTAGGAAAGAAAAATACTTATTAAGAAAACGTATAAAATGTTGAACGTAGCGGGATTTGAACCCGCGTCTCCTTGGACCGTCCGTTAAACCGTCCAAGTGGATGGTTACACTACGTTACGTACGTTCAATTTTTTATATGTTTTCTTAATAAATAATTTATAATTTAAATTAAGCAAAAGTCAGACTGTATGTGATATGCATATAAACATATTCGAACTTTATGAAAAATAATTAAAAATAAAATTAAGATACAGTCGTGTTAACCGTCACATGATAAATTGTGATGATAATTATGTATTAAAAAAATTATACACAATTTTTTTTTATTCTGCTCATAGAATATGACTTTAGTCCTCAAAATCCTCATATTCATACCGTCAATAGACTCGCAAAGTAAAGTAAAATAAAGCCATTCTCTATAGTTAAAATCGTTAATTTCAATAAACAAAAAGAAATTATATATAAATAAAAATTACACCATTGGAAAATTGAAACTCTGCTCTAATTTTCTATTTATTTTCCATACATGTTTTAATAGAAGGTGCTCAATGTCTATATTCAATGTCGTGAAACTCTGCACTATTTTAAGTTATATTAAAAAAAAAACAATTTATTAGATATCAGTAGGTACAAAGCTAGAACTATTTGGTCACTGTATGAAATATGGCATTTCACGCTATGTTCGAAAATTGCTGGCTTTAGGGAAGAATTAGATCATAAATTATCTTGACTATCGAAGCAATTTTACTTTTGTTTTAATTTAAATCTACATATAATATGTTCCACCAGCATAATTGAATACATTTAAGTTATTCCAGAATGATATTCCTACATCATTTGACATAATGTAGAGGACAAAACCAAATGAAATACGTACATTTTATTCACAATTCAAGCAGACTAGATATTTAAATGATTGTTTACAATGATGTGGTTAGTGTGACTTAATATACATTTGTGATGACTAAAAGGATCCTACCCACGGACCAAAAGGACTAAGATTGTAGTCAACAGGTTGTGGCCGTGACTCAATCCTTCGGTGATGTAATGCTTCGTAATTGTATGGGTGATTCGGCTCTTACATGTGTCTAGTGTTTCCAAATCAAATTTATCGATGATCGAACATATAGTACGTAGTTTCGGGCCAAATATTTAAAATGGGAACATACGTCAAGCTTACGAAGCTTTTTTATAAATATATTTGCGGTGTTGAGTTCTGCCGCTCAACACGCAATGTCTCCAGAATTCAGCAGAAAGTGGGGAACGGAGTGTCTTAACACTAGGTTCCCTCTGCCTACCCTGCTGTGTGCGGGATACAGCGTGAAGCTGATTATTATTTATTTATCAAATGGTGGAGAAGGGAATTGACGGATTTAAAAAAAGATCTTAGGTAAATATATACTTTTATATTTATTCCTTCTGCATTTCGTCCAACTACCAGAACGACAAGTTGTCTAAAAATTAATATAAGTTTGTTTATTTGTTATGAAATTTGAGTTATCGAATTATTTGATAACTTAAAATTACATGACGGATAAAACAATATAAAAGTTAAATATATAGATATCGTACACGTATTAGTAAATACGCTGATTATATATTCATTTTATGATAAATTAGGTATATACCTAATATCATTTATTATTTACATTCAAAAAGTCCACAATACCGTCTGCTTCTATAAATTACTTAATAAGATATCGATATCGATACTTCACCACTACATATAGGCATCTCTTATTGAACATAATATAACAACGTCATTTCACGTCACTCGTGACGTATTATGATCATGTTTTTGCCTGAAAATCGAATAGAGTGCGAACTGTGCAAGAAAATCAAATAGAGTCTGAGTCTTAACTGTGCCTTTCAGTATAAGGTTATATTTTATGATCCAATTATCGTATTAATATTAAAAAACAAATCAGCTTCACGCTGTATCCCGCACATAGTAGAGTAGGCAGAGGGAACTCAGTGTTAAGACACTCCGTTCCCCACTTTCCGCTTTTTTTTTATAATAGTAATTGCTAATATATATATTTTTATCACTAAGTAAATACCAATATGTTTTAGAGATGTTATCTGGATAATATCGCAATTTTAACGATAACGGTGTTTTTTAAATCTATTATTATGGAATTCTTGTTAGAAATGGAACTTGCAAGTTGCAATTACAAGTAAAATCCTAGGTACTTACATAAGTATGTACCTTTTGAGATCAATCGTTAATAACATTGTATTTTGTAATTTATTATATTACTTCTGGTGCTTTGAATTTTTAATATAGTTAAATGGCAAATATTTCAAAGGATTGTAATATTTAAAAGTTGTGAGTAAGATATTTCCTCATTTCTAGGGTATTTTTGGAGTCATAGGTACTATAAATATTCTATTTTGGTATATTATTTTTATTTAAATTGTAAACTATGAGTAATAGACAAATAGGTAGTTTAACTACAATTTTTACTACCTCCTAGTGGAAAGAGGGTAATATTTTTTGATCGTATGTTAGATATTTTATACTAATGTTCCGCCCGCAACGTCGCCTGCTTTGATTACACAAAAATAATTCATATATATTGGACTACAATCAGAAACACAAAAAACGACGCCCAATAAATAGGGAGAGAGGTGGCTATTTATTCTTACTGTAACAATATATCCATATTTTCAAATGAAAACAGGGTCAAGAGTGTAAAAAAACATCTGAAATAAATTCATAATTATAAAACAAAAAAAAAATGACATTGAGTGTTGAGTGGCAGAACTCAACGCCGCGCTTTGCCTCGACACCAGAGCGAAGAAATGAAAATATAAATTTAAGTAAATATTTAATCTCCTCGAGTGGGGAACTTTGAAATAATGAACTTTAAAAGAAAAAATAAGTTAATCTTAATACTTTGAGGTGCTTCAGAGGGCACAAAGGTTGCTTTGTTTTCTATGGGCACAGAAATATGTAACAAAATTTTTATCACCGCACGCGACAGACAAGGTATTTAGAACAACTTTTTTTCCATATATTGCACATACAATACTGTTACCCTATAATATGTATTATCACTTCAGTATTTTATTTTAAAGTAGTCGCTTTTTTTTTGTTTTTATAATAATATTATTTCAGTTTAAATATCTGGTTGATGTTCAAAAGCTATCTAATAAGTAAATTAGCAGAGATTCCACTAGAGATGCGCCGAATATTCGTTTGGTATTCGGTATACATATATCATCGTTCTCTGCGGGTGAATATGCGTGTCCAGTTTGGCACTGCTCCGCTCATGCGAAGGAGATAGACATAGCATTAAGTGAGACTCATTTAATTTATTATAATAATTAATTAAAAATAATCGAACCGAATGTATTCGGCACCATAACCGAATAATTCGGCCGATTTCGATATTGGCCGAATACGGCACGACGATATTGAAAAAGATGATATATATATACTGAATAAAAAACGAATATTCGGCGCATCTCTAGATTCCACAAATACCTGGACGAAAATTACGCTCGTGGGTTTAAGTTTTGTACTTTGATTAGAATAGAAAATTGTAAGAGTAGATAACCATAGCCGTCGCGAAACAGTCGCACTCTTGTACCGGAACGGTTGTAACGGCTTCCTAGGTTTAGTTTGGTGAATGAAAAAATATTATAATATTTCAAACATTTTTTTCGTAAAAGTTCATTTAACTGAAGTTATTTTATACAAAAAAAAACTTGACCCTTAAATTGTGCTCCTGCGCCACACGAGTCACGTCACGCGCAAGTGTTTGACTGTAAGTGCGTGTGGTTGTGGGTTCGATTCCCATTCGAGAAAATGAAATATTTAAATTTATATCTTCATTCGAAGCAATCGAAAGCTGATGTGGAAGCAAAGCGCGGCGTTTGTGGGTTGTTAGTGGCGCCGCCACTCAACAAGCAATCCCTCCAGCGGAAGATGAGGAAGAGAGTTTCTTTTTCCCTACCCAGCTGTGTGCAAGGTAGAGTGTGATAAAAAAAAAATTAAAATATACAAAACAGTGAACACGAATGTATCGACACGTAACGAACAAAACATACATACATATCAAAAGAACCAGTCGCTGCGTGTAAAACTAGTCTCGGAGCTTAGCATAAAGTTCACGCATCGCTAATATATTCCACGACGGCTGAGCTCATAGCCTTTAATAGAATTCTCAATCAGCTTAAATGTTGAACGGTATTATGGTAAGTGACGGAGAAACCTTCGCATAGTCTATCTAAGCCTCAAACAATTTATTTTATTTTAATAAGTTCAGATTCTTGTTGTACACACAGATTAAAAAAAAAAGAAAAATTTGGCTAGTCGTGGCTCAGGGGCACAAGCGTGCGCCTTTAAGCTCGTAATCGATCCCTACTTGCGGAAATGATATATTTCATATTTTCATTTCCTCGCTTTCCGCAAAGGGCGGCGTTGAGTACTGCTTCACTCCACACGCAATATCTCCAGAGTTCAGCGGAAAGTGGGGAACAGAGTGTCTTAACACTAGGCTCCCTCTGGCTACTGTGCTATGTGCGTGTAGCTGAGAAAAACAAGCTTACCTACTCTTTAACTTCAATTACTATTGCATGCATCGGACATAAAATTTTAAGAGTGCCCGCTAGCGTGCATTAACGAGAACGAGTTTTTTTTATATTTTTAATTTTATTACCATTACATTAAATTCAATAGATGAGTACGTAGATACTAAATACAACTAAAATTTATTGTGTTAGATTGCACATTCAATTATAATATTTATAATTAATTAAATGTTTAACATTTAAATTTAATATATATTTAATTCATATAAAATAAATTCTTTATATAGTATGCGCTTTAGATGCTCTATGGCTAAACCTAGGCCTAACGCTGACTTCATAATGAAAGGCGTGTCGCTGAGGAATTTGTATTAGAGAGGAACTAATTTCTACTTTGCGCTTACGCAGCTGTTCATTTTAACTTAAAACCTGTCATTATATTTACGCTGGTTGACATTTAAAGCAAATGAGAGACTCAATTGTAGTTATTTTCTGCGTAAATGGCAGAAATTAAATCATACAGCAAGCGGTCTCGAAGTTATAAAGCGGATGCGCCATTTTTTTTTATTGTATCTGTATATGTATTTTTTTACACTTCGAGAACCTGCTGCCGGCGATTTTGCAGCGGTGACACAGTTGTTTTCAAATACCTAAATATATCAAAAAAATTAAGTATCTAATATTCTTAGAGTATTATAAATTTTTCCGATTTATTTAGTTATTTGTAACGTAAGATAAAATATTTATTTTAATACTTTGGATATGTGCACGTTCGTATTTTTGTTGATTTCTTTGAACCAGATAATATAGATTTATTTGCTCCTATTCAGTTACTAGATAGGTACTTTGTAAGTATATAATAATGACATAAAAAGGTTTTTTATTTAAAATTTTGTCACTCTACAGATATATGATCCCTTGTCCTTACCCTTTTTTTTATTGAATTTTAAAAAAATAATGTTTAAATACATACATGTTTAATAATAAAAATTTAAATATTTAAGTTTAAGTTATTAAACATGTAACTTTTCTTCAGAATTTAATTTATCGATCAAAACTTAAACGCTTGAATAATTTTATGTTTTTCCTTATATGAATAACATAAATATAAATTTCTAGTATATAGAGAAGAAGGAGGGTGGGGGCGTTTCATTAAGGGAAAAAGGTAATAAAAAAATAAACAAATATATTTATTAATTAAAACAGAAACTCGAGAAAATGAAAAATTTAATATTTTCATTTTTTTGCTCTGATGTCAAGGTAAAAGCGCGACGTTGAGTTCCGCCACGCAATGCCTCGGGAATTCGGCGGAAAATGAGGAGCGTAGTCTTTACAGCTCCCGCTGCCCATCCACAAAAATCTACATAATCTATAGTTTGGGACGGTCTGCTCCTTTACTAAACGTAATTAAGGTTGCTATTGTTTTTCAAACGCATATTCATCATAAATAAAAAAATATATTACTATAATAGGCTATTTAAACACCCTTTTATTTTATATAATATAAACTAGTAAATATATTATATTTATTTCATTTAAAATGTGTAATAATCGTGAAAATCAAAGAATTTATTATTAGTAAATATATTTAACTTGTAAGTTAAATATATTACTACAATCAACAGCATATAAAAAATACAAGAGATTATTACAATATTTATGATGTACAGAAATGGTATGAATAATTTACAATTACCTACTATAAGCTTCTAGGAAAATATGTATAAAACATACAAGTAGGCACGTAGGTATATTATAGAAGCTACCCATTTTTACCCATACAAACCAAATTGTCCTTAATGATACTGTGTACCTATACCTACCTATTCAAGAATAGTGTATAAGTTATATTTGGTCACATTATACAACAATAACACAATTGTTACTAAAAAATGTAAAATTATATGAATGATTGCGTAGTTATAAACGATGGCAATTAATTCAAAATGCAGCGGAAAAAGGCGAACGGAGTGTCTTAATGTTAAGTTCCCTCTGCCTACCCTGCTGTTCGCGGGACACAGCGTGAAGCTGGTTTCTTTATTTATAAACCAAAGCAACATATAACACATTTTGGCTTATTTTATAAGTTCCTTTTTTGGATAGATATATAATGTTTATTGGAACTTAAGAAAACTGCACAGTGAATTCAAAGTTCCATGGTGGTTTTTATAGTTTAAAATTCTAATAATAAAAATATAATTAGACCTTAGCCGAAGGGATGATATGAGTATGTATATACCTGTTGTCAAAGATCGTGGATTTCAATACTTTTCAGTCACTCGTGATAAACAGCGTGTAATTTAGAGGGCAATACTTCGGACGAGAATTGGGGCGAATTCAAATAACTTTTCGTGGAACTGACTATGCGCCTGCCAACTGCACCATTGCCATTGCCAGATAACAATTTAGATGCCATACAACACTGTGACCTTAGGCGTGAAGAATGTGCCTTCAACTCGTGGGCGTACTAGGCAATGTACAGCAGTAAATCAATATGTGACATATGATTGTTAAATTATGCAAATATCCTTGCTAAATATTTTATTTATTTACATTATATACATTTGATACGTAGTCTTCAAAATATATTATAATTATTTAGTAGCATATGTGAAAAAATATCTATAATAGTTTAATTCGTAGAGGTTTGTTACAATAATATAATGTTCTTATTGCCTAAGGCACTATATATGTATCGAATATCAAAAGTCAAACATGTCACGGTCAGAAATGTTAAAATATTAAAAATAAAAACTACTAAGTAGCTATAAATTTAAATACAAGTGATATTAGAACAAACTAGTGCCATAGTTTGATTTAATATAATATTTAGTCCAAATATTTCAATATTTATATGATTTCAAATTAATGCATATATAATTTTTAATTTACTAAATTACTGATAGATACCGCACAATTTATGATATCTACTTATGGTATTTACGATAAGGTAGCGTAACTACTACGTATGTAGTAATTATATATAAATGCTACACAAATAGTACCAATATACATAATTTTAATCTGTGACTAATTAATAAATGTCAACGTCAACACTTGACTCGTTATATCTAATGTCAACTGTCATTGGGACGTGTGAAGTGTCGATTTTCAAACATTTAGATTCCTATTTTTAGTTTTATTCATGTTCCCACGTTTTGGATTTAGATAAGTTATAACTGTATTTTCATGAAAGAAGCGCTGCAAGTGCAATAACAAAAATATTTTAAAAAATGGGACGTAAACTACAATCTAAGCAAAATTCCAAAAAACGAAATATGAAAGAGGGAAATAAATTTATACTACAAAAGCGAAAAGAATTAGCTGTTTTAGTGGATAAGGTACTCAAATTAACTACTATTTTTCAAGCTACTGGCACCTCTATGAGAAGTTGGGAACATCATTTGGAGATAGAAGAATTAATGAAAGAAATTATTAAAATTGAAAATCCATTAATAAAAAAGGAACAACGTGAAAGAAAATTAAATTTAGATAAGTTCGTTAACTGGTTAAACGATAATGGAGCAGAGTTTGAAGGTAACATATATATAGGCAAATAATTAATAAAATATGACAATTTTAAAACAATTATTTTGATACCAATATATTTATAAAATTTTAGGTCTTGAAATATCTGATTTCGAAGGCTATGAACTTGGTTTAAAAGCAACAAGAAAATTTGATGAAGGGTCACTTATTCTCACAGTGCCAAACAAAGTAATGATGAGTGAAAAAAATGCAAAAGAATCAGATTTGTCAACCTTTATCAATGTTGATCCACTATTACAAAATATGCCAAATATTACTTTAGCATTATTTCTTTTGTATGAGAAATGTAATCCAGGTCTGTATATCATTTTAGTAATTTTAAACCTTAAAATATATTACTGAAGCAATAATTGAGGCTAGCTATATGTGATAGTTGTGGTTTCAATTCCCATTTAAGAGAAACTTAAAAATATTGAATTATGTTAATTTGTCTGCTCTAGATTGATTTTCTTCATCTGCCCCACTACATATGAGTTAAAGTGGTCATCTTAAATAAAATTAAATTAAAAATATTGTTAAAATAATTTAAAATTGTTTATATTGTACAATTTTTTTATATTTTCTATAAATCTTTGTATTTTGTTTTTTTTTGCTTTTTGCTCTGTATGCTATACATAGCAGCAGCATATAGCAGGATAGGCAAATGGAAGTGACATTTAACGTCACACACACAATTTTTGAGACATTATATCATCTTTCCCAGAGTGAGATAAATAAAAATAGTTCATTCCTGTGAGTGAAAATAAAACCATTGCAGTTACAGTTAGGTACGATAGTGCTGCACCACAACACCATTTTTTCACTATTAATTATATCTTTTATTCAAATTTCAGATTCATTTTGGAAATCTTACATTGATATTTTGCCTGAGAAATATTCTACCATACTTTATTTCACTTCTGATGAATTATCAGAACTCCGGGTAAGTAATTCTTTGACCAATATATTAATTATAATTATTACTTCTCATTAAATATGATTATTTTATTGCAGCCTTCACCTGTATTTGAGCCATCATTAAAACTTTACAGAAGCATTGCAAGACAATATGCACACTTTTATAACAAAATATACACTTCAAATATACCAGTACTCAAAAATTTACAAGAAATATTCACTTTTGAAAATTACAGGTGAGAATTAAAATATATATCAATGTAATCAACAATTTTCAATCTAGAGGCCATTGTGTCTTAGGGTCATAAGAATATAACTGTAAATGAGATAGTTGTGGGTTCATTCATTATTTAATATTATCATTTTCTTGCTGTGATAAGAATTTGACAGAAACTGGGGAACAGAAGTGTTTCAATAAGAAACATAATGTCTTAACACTAGGTTCCCAGGTTCCCTTTGCCTACCCTGTTATGTGCAGAATACAGTATAAAGCTAAAAAAAATAGACATATTAAGCAGAACTCAATGCCACTATTTACTATCTCCATGCATGGGGATCAATTCCATAATAAATTCAGACTGCATCATATTCTATTAATTTACTATTTATATATTGTCTTTAAATATTTGGGCATATAGTATAAAAAATAACATAATAAAACTTAAAAAGTAAAGGTATTTATTAAAAATTATTTACTAAAATATACAAAAAGTATAATATAAAACATAATACAATTCTATTGCACATGCCACATAATACTGAAGAATAATAGGTTACATTTTTTTTTTAATTTACATAGTTATTGACCAGGCAATAATCCAAAAATTTATTTGTCCAATTTCCATATTATAATGAATAAATATAACTAAACTTAAAATCAGTCCAAACTTATTAATAATAAAAATGCTTTACTTATCTACTGAAATGGCTTTCTCAATGAATCCCACATATATTCTGGAGATTCATTTCCTGCGTGAGTGTCCAAAGAATCTATTGCATATATGTTTGATGAGAGCATTGGACTTTTACTGCGGATGCTACTATTCATTTTTTGCCCTTTTCTATTTTCAAACACGGGGCTTTGTATATAATCATCCTCTTTAGAATGCTTGTTATGGTGTACTTTGCTTTGTTGTTTCCATTTTAAAATTCCATATGTCAATAAAAATAGTATTAATGCTAAACCAATAATTGTCACTGTGGCGACAGTCACAGATTTTGTTGTTGTGCTAAAGGAAGCATCTATTGTGTTTTGTGTGGAAAATTCACTATTTTCATATAATTTTATTTCCAATAACTCATCTGAAGTTGGTATAGTATCGAAGTTCTTTAAATTTTGCAAATCCTCTAATACTGTTAAGCTATTTCCTTCAATATCTTCATCCAATTTTATATTTTTAAGGTTTTCATATGTAGGTGAATCTGTAATAACAAAAATACATAAGATTCTTACAAAATTGTGACAGAGATATTGAGGCTGTCGTGGCACAGGAACAATGCACAATGGTGTGGCTGTTGCAATCGCGCAATGGTTGTAGGTCCAATTTGGTAGTAAGTTATATAATTTATTCCCTCTATCTACTCGGCTGCGTTTAGGACACAGTGTGAAACTGTTTTTTTTAAATAAATGGTTATATTTATACTGTAATAATTTTACTTACTGTTAGTCTCAATCTTGACATCATTTTTGTTTTGATGACTCCTTTGCATCAAGGTTATTAAATCATTCCAACTAATTGCATCTTTTTCGGAACTTAAAGTTCGACTTTCCCTTGATGTTCCTGTTTCATCTTCATTATTACTATCTGACTTCTCATTGTCGTCATTCATATTATTATTTTGGTCATTCATCTCATTATTTATTTTGGTAAAATTATTAAATAATGAAATGATTCCCATATTCTCTCCATTTTCATTAACATTATTGCCAAAATCCATTACAACAGGAATATTTAGATTATTGGTTGATACCGAATTAGTATCAATTGTTGTAGTTTTCGAATCATGTAAATTTGCTTCTAAGAGAGCTCTCAATGGATATATCTCTCTTGATATTGGTTCTATAAGTGATTTAGATAAAAATGGTTCAGGTGGATTTGGCTCTTTTGACGTGTTATGAAATATATCCGCTAAATGTACATGGCTGGATCCTCTTTCTCTATGTTCGAATAACTCATTTAACGTCATATTTCTTTCTTTAAGGATTTTAGAGAGCCTGGCGCTTGCTGCAAAAAAAAATATTACTCATTATTACATTGTTATAAAATACGTAGAATTAGTGCAAAATATTTCTTCCTATTTTTTAAATCGTTCAGAAATCCACATTTGTCTATCTTTTATATTTTGTTTATTATTTTTAATAATACTAATGCAACTTACTTATACTATCGCTTAGTATTTCTTCAATTTCATATTTTGCAGAATCTTGTTTAGTAATTTGCCCACTCTCCGTTGTAGGGCGCGTAGCTTTCACAGTTTTCATAGATTTTTTTGCAGATTGTACATTAGTAATCTGAACTGGTTCAGTTGTTATAAAATCCTCCAATGTTGTGTATGCGTCAGTATCCGCGGTGGTCGCTTTTGTTTGTGATTTTTCAATAAATTCCGAAGCAGAAACAAAATTTGCTGTACTAAAAATATTTTTAATCTCATGCTCTTCTATATTTATATCCTTTTGTTTTATCCTTTTCCTTTTCAAACGGTTGTTGTAAGCTTGTCTTCTTAATTCCGAAGAATTGACTAAAGGCCTTAAAAGCGGCGATAACTTTGGCTTTATTAGCGGTATTTTGTCTGTTATAGTTTCCTTATGAGGTTCAACTACTGGTGACGAAATATTAGAATTAATATATGAGTTACTGGAGTCAGCACTTTCCATATTATCATTTTCTTCATAAAATGTAGCCTCTGTATTCATAAATAATACAGATGGGTCTGTGGTTGTCTCAAATAATTCTTCAGTAGTTGTTTCTTCAGTTTTAAAAGTAGTTGTTGTTATTTTATCGCTATCCGCCTTAGATTCAAGTTTTGTGACCTCTGTGGATGATGGTCTCCTCTTCATCATTGTTGCCAAAACTTCTTTCCATTCTTTAGATTTATTAATATGTCTACTGTTTTTATATTTTATTGATGTTAAGTTTATAATATCCCTATTATTCTGTCTTTGAGTAGTGCTGTTAGTTTTGGGCCGCATTCGCAATCTGCGTCGACTACCAATGGGAAAACGATGCCTTAAATAACCTTTGGGTGTATCTTCACTTGTCGTAGAATTTTCGAGATCATTTTGCTTTTTATATTCCGTAACTTCGCTTGCATTATGTTTATCATTTATATTGAATTCCATCGTGTCACAGTCATTTATTTCTGTATCTGCTTTGTTAACATGTTCCTCGATGACAGTTTTTGGAATATTTTCCAAAGGTGCATTAGTCGTTGAGAAATCATTAACGTTAGCTTCGTCATCAGCTTGAAGGATAGATAAAGCCTTTGCTTTTCCATTAAGTAAATCTGATAGGGACAAATTATTTTGTTGTAATATTTCGCTTAAACTTTTACCATTAGATTTTTTCAATAATGCTTTCAATAAACTTGGATCTAATGGTTCTCTCTCCTGAAACGACAAAGAATGATAAATTTTTAAACATATTTAACAAAATTTATTCACTATATATATTGTTAATTTTATTTATTATTGTTTTGAATATATAGGGTTAAACACTATTTAGGGTAACATCTAACGAAGCTTTAGCAATATTATAACCAACTGGTAATCAGTGATTAGTAGACATAATTAGTAATTAGTAAATTACAAATTGATGACACATAGTTAATCAGATTTTAAATTAGTCTATTCACCTTTTTAGAGTATATTCATCTTCTAATAATATAACTCATATACATTCCAGTTCCTTAAAACATTTAAGTTATAGGAAATAATAACTAAACTTTGTAAAAATATTATAATGTATTTTTTTATATTCGTATACAATATTATTAAAATTAACTATAATAATTTATTGTTTGTATTTAGAATAACTTAAATAATAAAAGAAAATTACTCATTACCTGTGGCTTATTTATTTCATTAGAAATAATAATCGTCTTATCTTTTATCTTATTAGCTGTATTAGTTATTGGATTAGAGCTTTGCGCCGGTTGAACCAGTTCCGACGAAAATTCAGATAAAGATCTATCTTTAGGTGAAACATTACCATTACGTAACATATCGTCACTTGTGTTTACCAAAATCGATTTCTCGTCGAAATAGTTTTCATTAGAATAAATATTTTGAATTTCTGGCGCAACCTCTACGCCTTTTTCGTTATTTATATTTAGAATTGTATATTCATTATCGTCTCGTGATTTGTAGTTCTCATTTTTTTCTTCGTTGTAGGTTTGGTCTTGTCTCTGCCTATTAAATTCGCTTAATTCTGGCCACGTGTCTGCCACTAGCGGTCTCCTTCTTCTTTGACCTCTCCTTCGTAATGGTTTCATCTTACTCTGTCCACTTCTATAACCAGGTCGATTATATCCTTCCTCGTCTTGATCATTGACTTTCATTCTATGCCTTTCTGTGATTTCCACATTGTCTCCTTGAAAAACTGGAGGATCATTTTTTAATATATAAGTGTTCGCGGATTGCTCTTCGTCTTGAATGGAAAATTGTGGTCGTCGTTTTCGCTTACGTCTTCTTCGTCGGATTGGTTGGTCTGGACTGTCATCATTCCATCCCTCTTGATTTTGTGGTATAGTTTGGCTTATTACTGGTTGAACATCAACGGCCCTCCAGGACTGAAATGTAATATGAATGCATTTAATCTTCGATCGAAGTGACTAAGATATATCATTAACATTAACGCCCAATATTAATAACCTATCTCCAACGTCAATCTTAGATTGTTTCATACATCTATCCAATCTCTAGATTAATATATATAAAATATCAGATATTAAACGTGTGGTCGAAATTTTTTATAAATATTCTAAACATTAATACTTTATTTTGAAAACGTATAAAATTTTGAAGCGGGTATCTTTATAATTTTTTTACATTTTCTCAAAAAGTTAAAAATACCCAAATTTAGTATAAAATTATAAAAAGATATAATAATTATTATTATTTATAACAAATAAGTTAAAAAAATATTTATCTATATGAAGATAGTACATTTCTTTCGGATAAGACAAAAAGAAATAATTTTAGGCGCTAAAAAATACACCCACGAGATCAAAAATTGTATATTATTCGTTTCATCTTCAATATCGTGGTGACACACTAGTTATTACACTAGTTATTACACTAGTTACTACACTAGTTATTAGTATTAATACTTTTTTTGAAAACGTATAAAATTTTGAAGCGGGTATCTTTATAATTTTTTTACATTGTCTCAAAAATTTAAAACTACCCAAATTTATAATAGTATAAAACTATAAAAAGATATAATAATTATTATTATTTATAACAAATAAGTTAAAAAATTATTTATCTATATGAAGATAGTACATTTCTTCCGGATAAGACAAAAAGAAATAATTTTAGGCGCTAAAAAATACACCCACGAGATCAAAAATTGTATATTCGTTTCATTTTCAATATCGTGGTGACACACTAGTACTAGAATATTATTGGTTTTTACTTTTAGTTTAAAATTATTTTAATCTTTACAATAATTACGTTTGTTATTTATACTGATATTATCAAGGAGAATGTTTTGGAGAAAAAGAATTTGTTTGAACGCGCTTATCTCAGAAAAAAATCAAAAGCACCCTATGTGTTTGTGAACGGGAATAGAAACCGACGGTGGAAAAAATTTGGAAAAATTATAATAAAGAAAATTTGCATTATACAATTCAATGACAACGAAAATAGATTTTAATAAAATGATATTGCAATATTTGTAACAGTTTTAAAGTTAGTAGTACCTACCTAAAACACAATCAGGAAAAAATCTGGACTTTTCTTTGACAGATATGTCCAGAAACTCTCTTACAGTGGCGTAGCTGGGGGGGTGCGAGAGGTGCAGTCGCACCGGGCATCAAAAGGAAAGGGGCATCAAATTCTACGATCAGTTCTTCTATTTTTTTTCAATTAAGAATCAAGAAATGTACAAAAAAAATGAGAGAATGAAAATGAAAAATACAATCTCGCTATCATGTCAATCGAACATGAACTAGTCGGTTCTATTGATTTTGAAAATGTGATTAATGACTTTGCTAGTCAAAAAGCGCGTAATATCCGTTTTTAAATTTTTGCAATAATTTTTACCAAAATCTAATGTTATAATTTATATATAGTTATTATAGTTTTGAAGCAATAAAAAATTATATATCTACTATACTGTGTTTTGAAATCTGAAATTATTTTGACCATCTTAAAGGGCATCAAGTCCTAAGCTGCACCAGGCAGCAAATACCCTAGCTACGCCACTGCTCTCTTATCCGTCTGAATTTTGAGGTATTGCTAGTTAAGTAGTGGAAATTATAGCGACATTTTGACTTGCCGGAGCGGAAATTTGAAAATAATTTAAATACTATATTTCCCCGAGTGGAAGTCGAATCCTCAACTGTGATATATACAATTAGGCGATGTCCCACTGCGCCACGTAGCCTCTCGTGGTCAATAACTAACTACTATTAATAAAATTTCATATTCGTAAGTCAAATAAATTTCGATGAGGCACGTCGTGGCGCGTGGGCAGGGCACAACATATGCGACTGTAAACGAGACAAGTTGTGGGTTCAATTCCCACATTTTCCCGCTCTGGTAACGAAGCCAAAGCACAGCGTTGAGTTTCGACACACAACAGGCAATGCCTTCCTAATTTAGCAGACATCTGATTTTTTTTTGAACAGATATGTTCGTATACTTTTATGTTTAATTTTTCAGGACAACATTTTGGTTAGTAAAATTTCTTGGGTGGGCACGGACCACCATCACTATTCCTACGTCCACGACTATTCTGACGAATTAGTGTAAAAACGCACGTTGTGGTAGTAATAATTTGTTACAAAATAACAAAAAAAAATCGGCTTTAAGCTGTATCACAGCAGGGTAGGCAGAGGGAACCTAGTTTTAAGACACTCCGTTGCCCACCTTCCGCCGAATTTTGGTGAGTGGCGGAACTATACGCCGCACTTTGCCTGGACACCAAAGCGAAACTGTATTACACTTTGTGCATCACGACTGGCCTCAACTCGTTATGTGCAAATCAAATTCGTCAAGCAAGAACGACAAGTCATTACAAGAAATGAATGTAATCAATTTATATATGTATGTATGTATGTATGAGCGGCATAATTTACTAAAACGCCTTAACCCCCTCGCCGTAATATCATCAAAGAAAGCTATTACAAAACACATGTCATAATGTTCAAGGAAAGTCGAAAGCGATACCGGTTTTCAGTGACGCGAACGGTAGAGTTTATGCTAATATAGTTAGTTATTAGACGCGATAACTTTGTTTGGATTTTTGCATCCGCATTACAATCGTTGACCAGTGCCTATATAGGCATGTAAATGATTTTTTTTAAATATTATTTTTACAAAATTTTAATAAGTAACAGAGGCCAGTTGTGGCGCAGAGGCACAAAGCGTGACTAAACTCGACTGGTTGTGGGTTCAATCCCCATTTGAGGAAATAAAATATTTATTTACATTTATATTTTCATTTCTTCGCTCTGGTGTCGAGGCAAAACGCGGCGTCGAGTTCCGCCACTCAACACGCAGTACCTCCAGAACTCGGCGGAAAGTGGGGAGCGGAGTGTCTTAACACTAGGTTCTCTTTGCCTACTCTGTTGTATGCGGGATACAGCGTGATGCTGATTTGATTTTTTGATTTATAATAAGTAAATTTGCCATTGCATTCTTATTGTTTCGTTAATATAGTCAATAAAAAGACGCTTTGTATATAGAAATATTTGTGAAACTGATTAAATAAGTATGGTGGTTAATAGTTTAAATGTTTTATTTTAAAAATTAATCGTCCCATAAGAATTATATATTCTTTTTTAACTAGGTTAATCGTACAATCCCAATGTTTATACTATTATCATATTAACTATAGTATAATAATTTTATCGTATTTTTGCGTAAGCATAAAAAAACTTTTATGTTTCATTTTGGCTTCACATTGTATCCTGCATGTAGAAGAGTAGATAAGGAGAACCTATTGTGAAGACACTCCGTCCTCCACTTTTCGCCAGAATTCAACAAATTGAGTAGCGAAACTCGTTGCCACGCTTTGCCTTACCCGGGCGAGGAATTGAAAATAATCCTTTTAACATTTTTAAAGTGTTATTCCATACTTAGGAGTTAAAAATACTTATTAAGGTAAACGTATAAAAATTTAAACGTAGAGGGAAAAAATGCGTTTTCTTAATTAGTATTTTTGTTTCCTAAATGTGGAATAACACTTTAAAAATGTTAAAAATATTAAATAAATAGTATTCTCTCTAACGATAATTCTAATTATCTTTGGGTCGCGGAAATTTGTAAAAATCAAGCGTATATAAATTTCGACTTATCTCGATGAGAACGTATGGCTTAGTTAGTAAGAGCGTTTAGACGGTTTCCAAAGAGACGCGTGTTAATATCCCGCTACGTAAAATTTTTCTTTTACACGTTTAATTAATAAGAAAAAAAACCATTTTTTTTGAGTGGGGAACGAGCCCACAACCATCGCGTTTACGGCTTAACACTTTGTCCCACTGCGCTACGCTAGACGATACCGTTATTACTAACTCTTTTACTTAAAACATGCGCCGAATACTTGTTTGGCATTCTGTATTCGGTATCTTTTTCAATATTTGTATCCAATAGTTACTATGCATAAAAAGAAAATAATTCCATTTCACTCTTCTTAAAAGAGTGGACTAGTGTTTATCTTATTGAATAGTTTTTCTTTAGTTGCACGCTGTATTTCACACGTAGTAGAGTAGGCAGAGGGAACCTAGTGTTAAGACACTCCGTTTCCCACTTTCCGCCGAATTCTGAAGGCATTAGGTGTTGATTGGCGGAATTAAACGCCAAGCTTTACCTCGTTACCAGAGCTAGGAAATGAAAATATTTAATATATATATTTTTTTAATATATATATTTTTTTCCTCTATTGGGAATCGAACCCGCAACGTGTGGCACTCTTGTGCGTATATATAAACTTTCTCACCAAAATACTTCAAAACACCTATTACAAATGAAGACATGCTTTCAATAGAAACTATTTCTCTTGATATTTGCAAAGAATTAATGAAAGTTGGGTGGTTTATGAATTTCGCTTGCAATACAATGATTAACGAACTAGTCGCACGACGAATCGCGTGACAGTTGGTGCCATGATTCCGGTGGATATCGTTTCAGTTTTTAGTTTGTTTTGTCGGTAATGAATTATGACAAAAAGTAAATGATATGCTCGTTTAGTTTTTTTCTTTCTTAGCTTTACAATGTAAACTTTACATAGCAGGGTAGGCAGGTGACCTAATGTTAAAATAATCCGTTCCCAATTCCCATTAAGATACTTCCGTTCCCTGTTTCCATCGAATTCTGGAGGCGTTCGGCAACACGAACTCAACGCGGCGGTTTGCCTCCCTACCGAGCGAGGAAATGAAGATATTGAGTAGTAATCAAACCCACGACCTGTCGCCACTTTCGACTATTTTTGTTTTGGAATGTCATTTTTTTTGTATTACCTGATCGTAATTCGGCGGCTCCACATCCAAGGCTCGCCTTACCTCCCGATAATCTCGTTCGTAGTTCTCTTCAGCGGTGTGAACTATTATCACCAATGCAGCCAAAGTACTTAGTAAGGGCATCGTCACCTTCACAATACTACCCATATTATACTTCTAGACAAATTTACGTAACGACCACCCTGTGTTCAGTTCACTTCGTTTTAAACTGAATTGAATTACTAATTTGAAGCCACTAATGCTTATTATTAATAAAGAAAAATGAAGAGTAAAAGTGGAAATAAGAAAAAGAAGAAAAGAAATAATTTTCTTCGAACACACTAGCACTGCAATCACAACTGCCGGCGGCGCGTACGGTCGTTTTTTTCTATCTCGACATATTTTATTTGTAAACAAACCGATAACACAAGCCACTCGACGCCGCTTATATTACTGTATGATTGTTGAAGAAAAATTCAAGATTTCTCGCGTAAGATTCCCCCTTTTTTTTCTGAACGTGAAAGTGAGTAGATACGTTCGCGCGCGACTGTACGGTGCGTAGGAGTGGCGCGGCTCCACCATAACAGACTTGCCTTTGCTGAACGGCTTACACGTTTCGTCGTAACCATTGCCTATAGAAGGGAAGTTGAATTCCCTTTTAGGCGGTACATTCTAGTTATTGTATAGTTTTATAAGTTTAGTCCTAATTTCTTAGGAACTCTCTAGATTAGTATAATTTTTTTATGTTTTGTATTTTGTTATTTAGTTTCACGCTGTATCTCTTACATGCCAGCTAGGCAGAGGGAACCTGGGGACCTAGTGTTATCTCTACTCCGTTCTTATTAAGACACTTCCGCTGAATACTGGAGGCATTGAGTGGCAGAATTCAACGCCGCGCTTTGCCTCTTAAATATTTCATTTCCTCGAGTGGTAATGTAACCCATACCATAGCCTGTCGCGTTTACAGTCGCACGCCCCTGCGCCACGACGGGCCTCAATCTATTTGATTAATTATTTTTTTTAATCTAATACATAATTTACAATGCAAAGATATTTATTCTACGTATAACAAATATATCAATAATATCTCAACGTATACTTTGTTTATATTGTTTAACATCAGCCACACGTTATATAGAAACAAACTGAGCGCTCTCGTCGATGGTGAAACTTAACGAAGGCACCATAACTTTATTACTATATAATTTTAGTCAGTAAAGATGCTGATCATTGATTATACTATTATGTGAAACGGAATGTGCGCACGCGCCGCGTCCCACGCGGAATGTACGAGTTTGTCGTCGAATTCAAATCTATAGAATATCATTATTTGCTTTTACTCTATATCTGTAAATGATTATAATGATTTGTTTATTATTCATGATATGATATTTGATATTTTTTTTTTAATATTTCTTCTGTCGGAATAAATCTAGTGATGGACTAAAGTCCATCACAAGAATTTAAAAATTCTTGTCGTGGTTATTTAATTAGCACACAGAAAATTTGAGTGTTTTTTTGTAGAATAAATTTAGAGATGGATTTTAGATGTTTCTCGTGATTAATAATCTGGTACCTAGAAAGATGTTTATTTTTTTGTTTCCCGTCGCTGGCTCCAAAGGATATATAGATATGCATCACCTGATTTAATATTTGAAGGAGTTATTAATTATAGTAAAATTCTCTGCGCCTAATTTAGTAAAGATACATTAAGATTTAAACTCATTAAAAGTATGTTAGTATAACGTGACAAATCTCAACACTCTATTTTTTTATTTTTATTTAAGTATTATAAAATCACTTCCTTGCTGCTGGTATACAGGTAAATAACCCACGAATTACAATTTTCACGCCAGCTTGCTTTACGCTGTCTCTCTTAGACTTTTCTAGTTATATTTCTTTAGATAATTCTTACGTAACCAACAGACGCCATCAATATTGTGAAATCACAAGGAATAGTTACAAACTATACAATGAGTTCTAAAAAAATGGATTTACTAGTGTTGATACTATCAATTTATGTGAACTAGTTTAACTTCGAACGTAACAGGTGAAAAAAATATATTGTATATCAGCATATTTATGTAATAACTGACAAACCATCTTTGGCATCAATATTTATGTAATAATGTTAATGTACTACTTTTGATTTAAGTTGTTAAGAAATAAAAATTAAATACTTAAATTTAAATAATCGAATCTAGGCCGACGTGGCCCGTTGGCGCGAAGGTGTGGCTGTAAACTATGACGGTTTGAGTCCGGTTCCCACTTGATGGAATGAAATATTTTATATGTTCATTTCCTCGCTTTTTGGTAAGAGGCGAGAGAGGTAAAGCATTGAATTCCGCCACTCAAGTGTATCTGATGTGTCCACACCAGTGTATCTTAGCACTAGATTCCCAGTTTTCCTCTTTCTCATCAGCTATATGTGTGAAATACAACGTCAGACAAAAAAAATAATCGACATAATATACTACAATATAAAAACTAATATTTAATATATTCTAATTCAAATAACTACATAATATGTAAGTTTCTAACTCTAAATAAAACAAAACAATCAGTAAAATGGAGAAACAATAATTAAATCGTATATCATTTCATCATTAATTACCCTTTTTGCCATTTAACCTGCGAATGGAATCCACGCTAGTCTTTTCTACGGGTCATTCTTTGCTATTCTCACACTCTTACTTTTGCCTTAACTATATAATATGAAATCTTGATACGACGTACGTTCACACTTTTATTTGTAGAAGGCATCGCCCTTAGCTGTCACTCTATGTAAAGATTTTTTTTTGTGTATTTGTTGGATTTTTTTCAGCTTCGTGCTGTATCCTGCATTTAGCAGTGTAGGCAGTGGGTGCCTAGTGTTAAGACACTCTGTTCCCTACTTTCCGCCTTAATTCTGAAAGCATATTGAGTGGTGGTATTCAACGCCGCGCTTTGATTATAGAGCGAAGGAATCAAATGATTGAATATTTTATTTCTTTGAATGGGGATCGAACCCACAACCTGTCGCGCTAACAGTGGCACGCTTGTGCTCCTGCGCCACGACAAGCCTTACATTAGTATTAGTTAGCTATTAATTTACTTCACTTTAGTTTCAATGTTTATGTGCGTTTGCATGTACAGCTAGTGAGTTCCGCTATAGCGCGCTGTCGCCCTAATTGATTTCTATTTAATTTATGTTCACTATTACAATGTCTTAGACTACAATATACTTAAATATTTTTTATATCTACACTACCTTAGAAAGTATGCGGTCTAATTACTGATGTTTTTTTTTTATTAGTATTCCATTCCTTGAAATAAAAATATTAGATATATAAAAATCAATTTCACGCTGTATCCCGCAAACAGCAGGATAGGCAGCAGGGAAACTATTGTTAAGACAGTGTGTTCCCTATTTTCCGCCGAATACTGGAAGCGTTGCGTGTTGAGTGGCGGAATTTAAAGCCGCGCTTTGCCTCGACACCAGAGCGAAGAAATGAAAATGTAAATTTAAATAAATATTTCATTTCCTAGACTGAGAATGAAACCCACAACCAGCCACGTTTACGCGTATGTATATAATATTTAATAATTATGACATAAGACTTCTAAATTAATAAAAAAATACACCAAATCATCTATTTTCGTAACCGAACGAAATCTGACATTGCAGAAATAACTTCAACACAACTCGGCGTTCTCTATCATTACGGTATTTTATAATCTCGCGGTAAATTATTCTCTAGAAAGTTATTCATCTATACTTATTTTATATAATAATTTACTTTAGTAGAATATTGTATTTCCTATATTATCATACGAATTGTGAACGAAGAATTTCTTCTTAACCGCATTTCAATTATTATTTATTTATTTATTTATTTTATTTTACTTTACTTTACTTCTACTAATATAATACAAATCTTTACTCCTTTATTTGAGAAAATAATTTAATGTTTTTCTTTTGTTTTTTTATACTTGGTTATTTCCTCACAGATTAGAAATCACCAAAAGAATGTCTAATGCGATAGAATAATTAGTTTTTTTAAATTGTTTAAATTGACTGAGGTTAGGTTAGATATTTTTACAAATATAAGAGCTCAATACGCTTATTCGCCTAACAATTTAGGAGCTGACCAAAACCTCCTTACTTAATTGACCGTTGAATGATAACATTTATTTAATCACACTTAACTATAATTTAATGCTCTACTTATTACATATACGATTTAAATTATGTACATATAACATATATACATTTTTTTGTTATTTTCGTATATTTTAAAGAGTCAAAGGCCTTTTAGTGATCTGGCCTCAAATTTTAAGTTTTAATATACATTTCTCTAGCTTCCCGCTGTATTTTGCGTAACTGACCCTAGGCTTTTCTCGTCTTCCACGAATGTAGTGTTAAAATATTCTGTTCTCCACTTTGAGATAAATGATGAAACTTAGCGCAAAATTTCTTTACCAGACCGGTTAAATGAAAAAAAGACTTATTCCTCCGAGTAGGGGTCGAAACCACTACTATCGCATTGATCTGAGACTGCTGCTCAAAATTTTACTAAACTTAAATATCATTTAATTTAAATAAATTAAAAAAATGGGAGCAAATTCTAGTTAAAAGTTGGCATTTTTCATAGTATTGTTCAAGTTTAAGTAATTTTATAAATTTAAAAAATCTCATCTTCCACGATTTCGTCCACGTTGTTATACAAATTGTATGTAAGTACCTAACACCACCACCACGTTAAGTACCTAACACTAACACCACGTAATTATGTAACAGAAATGCCATATGTAAAATAAATTTCCCTGAGAAAAGTAAAAGCGCTAAGAAGTGCACAATGGGTTGTTCTTGTGGATTTTATCTTTTGTTATCAAGGTGTGCGTAATAAGCTCTGTTATTGTCACTTTATATTGTTATTTACTTTACATTACTTTTTATTTGAGAATTTTTTCGTCTAAATTCACTTCTTTAAAACTTTAAATATATTATTTTTTACTTTATATTAACTATTATATTAAAAGTTAATATTCATTCAAATTTATCATACTTTTAAGTACGCATTCTTTTCACAATTATGTAATATTTGAATGAGATATTATGCTCCATTTGAGGCCTGTCGTGGCGCAGAGGCACAAGTGTGACTTTAAACGCAACAGTTTGTTGGTTCGATTCCCACTCGAGGAAATTAATTAATTGACTTGACATTTGATCGAATTAAAAAAGATATGTTTTACATGTAAGTGGCGTATCTATTTTTATATTTATATGATTTTTTAAAATATTTTAAATAGATTTATACTACATTACCTGTATAATAGCAGCCTTCATAATAAAATCGTTTTCTTAAATATTTTCTCATAGGTAATTTCTTCGATGAAACTCAATAAAAAAAAAATCTTAACTATTTTTTTCCATTTTTGTCTAAATTTAAAGCTTTAGGAAAATATGTTTAAAAAAAATGTCAATAAAATATGCTTGTAATTCTGATTTATCTTTTTCCAGGTGGGCTGTGTCGACTGTAATGACGCGGCAGAATAATATCCACCTCGGAGACTCTCCGACAATCGCCTTCATACCTTTCTGGGATATGTGCAATCATGAAAATGGAAAGGTAAATATTTATATACATATACGAGTATACTTCTGGTTGTAAAGACGACTCGGGGGAATGGATTATATTCATTTTCTCGCTCTGTCTTTCGTTTTAACACTTGGTTCTACTGTGGGATACTTCCTGAAGCTTAGAAAATATACATGTTTTCATTTGTAAAGAATCCCCACGTAACTTAATATTTAAGCGTGTGGCTGTAAACGTAAGAGGTTGTGGATTCGATTACAATTCGAGGAAGTGATATATTTAATTTTAATTTCTTCGCTCTGGTGTGCGACTAAGCGCGGCGTTGAGTTCCGCCATTCAACACGCAATTCCTCCAGAATTCGGCGGAAAGCTAGGACCGGAGTGTCTTAACACTGAGCTCCTCCCCATTACCCTGCTACACGTGGGATGAGCTGAAAAGTATAGTTTTTGAGCCTTTAATACGTCGTCTTTCAAATAAGACTAATATAAACTTTTGGATTTTCAAAATATTTCATAATAAAGTATAAGCTAATAACAGTTTTATTATACAACAATTAAAATACTTTAATTATATAATCACAAAAAGAGCCGATATTTACGACTTAATAAAATTATATGTTGCATATATTACCAGTGAAAGTTTCACTACGATTTTTTAAATGCTAATAAATTTGAAATATTTTACCGAAAATTATATTTAGAGGCCGCCGTGGCGCACAAGCGTGTGACTGTACGCGTCGGTTCTGGGTTCGATTTCCACTGAAATTTGGAATTATTATTTATTAATATTTTCATTAGGGTAGGCAGATGCCTATGCTGCTAAATGCGGTATGCGTGAAGCTGAAAAAAGAATGATATTTGATTTTATATTTGTCTTCATAGATAACAACTGATTACAACAAAGAGATGGGCCGTGGCGAGTGTTACGCGTTGCGGGAGTTTGCTCCGGGCGAGCAAATATTCATATTTTACGGAGCAAGATCAAATGCCGACTTGTTCTTGCATAATGGGTAACGAAATCTGTTTTTTATTGTGAATAATTTAGCATGAAATAATATGTACATATATTTAAATTTAACCATCTTTCATAATTAATGACGTGGGAAGAACTACTATATGTAGGTGCCAGTTAAATTTTTGTTCTCCTCTTAACTATTTGACATTTTATAAGCAGCCCGGAGATATCTGAGTAAATTAAAGATAAATTGATTGAATTTATTGATAATTGTTTGATATTGAATTGATTGATAATTGTTAATTGATTGAAGCCACAACCATCTCGTTATGCTGAGTCAAGTACCTCCTTATTATTTCAAAATTCACCTTTGCATCTGTATGTAAAAAAACATTATATCAAAAGCATTTTATACGTAGGACTGTCATATATTATATGAATTTTGAAGTACTACGATTAAAACAGTTCTCATAAGTTACCATTTGTAAAAAAAATTATAAGATTAAATTACAACTATAAAACAAGATTAAGTTATGAATAATTGAATACTGAATCACCTTTCACTTCGTGCCATATGAATACTGTTGAAATGTTTTAAAAAGCAAACAATCTAAATATACATTAAACATCGCACATTCTTCAAAATAAACAAAACATTTACATAACACAAGTGATGTAACCCAGTTATGTAAAATTACATCACTTATACGATAGTGTTGCCAGATAAGCCGTTTTTAATAGGATTCTAGTTTTTTTTTTATATTAATGATATTCAAGTTTTTTTTTAGCTTTGATTATTTATTTGCCGTTTGTGTGCCATTTTAACGCACGAGTTACTTGATCGTAGAGAAATTTAAGCTGTTATTCAAGAGGTTATAGGTTCAAATGCAGCGTGGACCCAATTTCCAATGTATTATATTGTTGGTTTCGTATAAAATTTGTAGATATTTTATATATTACTCGCAAAATTATTAACCATTATGTGGAAATAACTGGTAATAAATCTGGATTCAACTAATGTATATGTATTAACAAATTGCATGAATTACAAATAATAGTATTACTTATACTATTTTTATATAATATGCAACTATATTTTACTAGTGAATTACAAACAAAACCAAAAACCCGACTGCCTAAAGTAAATTAATATATGTATATCCACTACCATTATCCAACAATGTATCATTTATCAAAATCGGTTCACTACCTTAGCAGTTACAAGGGAACGTAGGAACGGACAGACATAAGCGCTAAAAACATAACCCTCTTTTGGATTTCGCCGCAGTCGAACAGTAAAAGTAATTTCTGCACTTATATTATTAGGAATACAGAAATTAGATAAGGAATAAATGGAAACCACCTTAGCTAATTTAAACCGCTTGTGACTCTAGTTGCGGTAGTTATGAATTCAAGTCCCGTTCGGGAGAGTGTTAAATTATTTCCACTTTCCGACGTAAACTCACCACTCACTAAAATATAATTCAGACAAAAGTAAAAAGATAACTTTTTTGCGTTAAAAAATTAATTACCCACACTTAAAGAATAAATAAGAGTATATCATTAAATAGATATATTTTTTTGTCCTTCCTAATTTCATTTGAAACGTAAACACACTACTAGCACTTGGGAAAAAATGAGCTCAATTATATGTGAATCGAGTTAAACGGAGTGTACGTAATGAGTCGTTCAACTATTATAAATTACTGTGTTAAACTTTATGGCTTATTAAATTTGCTAAAGTACTTAAAATATAATTGATTGAGATGCGACGTACGAAATTTTATGTTAGGCGTTTATAGAGTTTTTTTTTTGTTTAATATAATTTGAATGAAAAACTTTATTTTTTATAATTTGTAATATAAAATGGAGTTAGTATAAATAGATATAAATAATTATATATATAATTTGTTTCATTAATGAGAACAAAAAATATGTAGTATTTATTTAAATTTATGGTGTAAATGGTCGAACTTTAACTATGCAAAAGCCTTTTTTTGAATTCTCAATCCAAACACCCTTTTTTTGCTATAAAATAAATAAATACAAAAAAAAAATGCAAAGATTTCATACGATAAGTATGAATGTATGAATCAAAAAAAATATATAAATGCTATAACAATTTAAATATGACTCCTGTAATCTAACTTATATATACTAAAAGATAAATTTATCATTTCAGGTTTGTCTGTAAACAGAATCAATACGACAGTCTATCGCTGGCTCTAGGGGTTAGTTCAAGTGACGCTCTCAGAGAAGCTAAATTGGGTGTTTTAACCAAACTTGGCTTAGCTGGTGTGACGCAATACAATCTTTATTTAGATTTTAATCCCGTCAGCGCTGAGCTATTAGCCTTTATACGGATATTTAATATGAATCAGGGTAAGTTATTATATTAAAATAAACGAAACGAAAATAAAATAAACGAATAAATTAATAAATAATAAATTATTATAATAAATCATTTAAAATTAATTTATTCGTTTAGTAAATGTTTTGTCTGTGGGTTGTTAGATGCCAAGATTGTTTTTAATAGAATATTATTTTGCTCATCCCCACACGTTGGACTTTTTGAGAATCTACCCATTAAAATATTAATTAAAAAAAAATACTTAAATCAGCCAGTCGTTGCGCAGGGACACAAAGTGTGCCTGTAAATGCGACAGGTTGCGGGTTCTATCCCGACTTGAGGAAATGAAATATTTATTTACATTTATATTTTAATTTTTTCGCTCTGGCGTGGAGGCAAAGCGCGGCGTTGGTTCCGCCACTCAACTAGAGGCATTCTTCAAATTTCGACCAAAAGTGAGGAACGGAGTGTCTTAACAGTAGTGATTATATTTGTTTACCCAGCTGCGTGCGGGATACAGCGTGAAGCTTATAAAAAAAATCAGCTCCACGCTGTATCCCGCACACAGCAGGGTAGAGGGAACCTAGTGTTAAAACGCTCCGTTCCCCATTTTCAGCCAATTACGAGTGGCGAAACTCAAGGTCGCACTTTGCCTCGACACCAGAGCGAGAACATTAAACATGAAAATATAAATTTAAATAAATGTTTTATTTTTTTCAGTAGGGATCGAACCCACAAACAGTTATGGCCTCAAATATATTTTTTTGTACCTTAATAACATATTTATATTTTAAATACAATAAAGTTGAAAGATAGAAGAGGTTTTATCACAAAACCCAAATTATTGCCTTATGCATGCTGCCAAAAAATAGATTATATTCCCAAATTATTATGATTAACATTACTTAAACTTGAAAATAAGTATAAACTTATTTTGCCCCCGATAACGAGGCGGGCGTATTGATGTTTTTGAATTTGACTTTTGACTTAAGATATTTTTTTTTACATATTATTACCAAATCTTATTATATCGTTTTCTAATATTTTTAGAGGAACTATTAAAATGGTCGAATTTTAGTATGCCCAGTGACCTAGTGTCATCTGACGAGGCTAGCTCTAAAGTTGTAGGAACTGACATCGATCGTAAAGCATACACCTATCTGCTAACTAGATGTGGTCTTATAAAGGCGTCTTATAAGAAAAGTGATGGCGAAACCGATTCACTGCATAGGTAAGTAATATACTATAGTAATATGTATTCATAAATAATATATAATAATGTATATATATAATCGAGGCCAGTTGTGGCGCAGGGGCACAAGGTGTGACTGTAAAACCGACTGGTTGTGGGTTCAATCCCAACCTGAAGAGATGAAATATTTATTTAAATTTACATTTCCATTTCTTCGCTCTGGTGTCGAGGCAATGCGGCGTTGAGTTCTGCCACTCAACACGCAATGCCTCCAGAAATCGTTAGAAAGTGGGGAACAGAGTGTAACACTTGGTTCCCTCTGCCTACCCTGCTGTGTGCGGGATACAGCGTAAAGCCGATTTGTATGGGCTTGTACAAATTAACTCTAAAAGCCAATTTTTTAATAAATAAAATAAAGAGGGCACTACAAAAAGACAAATGCGCCTGTGGAAGTTGCTTTTCTTTAAAAAAAGAACTAGATGTTAACTTTTAAAGGTTAACAGTTGATAAGAAAAGTGATTAAATTGATTTCACGCATAGGTAAATTTTAAAAAGTGGCTGTACAGAATGTTGGTTATGTGGTTTATATTTTGTGGTTGTTTTTATGATATAAACTTAGAACAGATGGTGTAATAAAAAAAGTTTTTCTTTTTAGTTCAATGCAGTCGGCCTTTATTTTCTAATTATTTTTTATTTCATACATTTTAGTTAGGACTTTTAGCTTTATTGATAGGATTATTAGATGGATAATTTTCTAACACGAAACCCAACGACCTGGGTCTGTATATAAAATAATAAATAATTATTTAAACATTTTATTCTATATAATTGACGCCAGTCGTAGCGCAGCAGCACAAAGTGTGACTGTAAAACCGACTGGTTGTGGGTTCGATCCACTCGAGGAGATGAAATATTTACTTAAATTTATATTAAGTGTGTTCGCTCTGGTGTCGAGGCAAAGCGCGGCGTTGAGCTTTGCCACTTAACACGCAATGCCTCCAGAATTCGGCAGAAAGTGGGGAACGGAGTGTCTTACACTAGGTTCCCTCTGCCTACCCTGCTGTCCTGCATTTTTCCACGCTGGATTTGATGTCTATTATCATACTGGTACTACTCTTTATAATTTTAGATTTTCATTTACTAACATTTTCATATTTTTGTTTACAGGAAAAATATAAGACTACTAAAGGAATGTGAAGTACAAATATTAGATAATGCCATAGAGTACTTAAAGAATGTATTAGAAAAGCTTCCCACCGACAAACCATAACCATATTACAACCGAGTTACAACCGACGTCGTTTGATCCATGTTTTAATTAAATTAATTTGATTTTAAAACGTTCACAGACTCTAAATCACATACTCGTATGTATATAAAAATGTGATTTAAGTATAAAATATCAAAATTGATAAATACTTTTCTATATGTCATCTTTCGTAACACAGATGTAATATAATCACATTTTATATTTTTTTTTACTTAAAAAAAATAAGTTGAGGCAGTCGTCGTGCAGTGGCACTCCGTGTGATTGTTAACACAGCGGTTGTAGGTTCGATTTCTACTCGGTAGAATGAATTATTTGATTTTTTTGGCTCCGCTAATAAGAACACAGCGTTGAGGTCCACCACTTAAGTCGTAATATGTCGAAAATTTCACGTTACGTGGTAAATGAAGTGTCTCAAAACTAGGTTCCGTCTACCTAAGCTGCTGCGATATGCGGGATACGTCGTGAACCTGAAAAAAAAATACGTACAAAATATTACATATAATTTTTCATAATGTTAATAATAAGGTAAAGTTAAGAAATTACTTATTTAAAATCTTATGAAGCACTGAGTGTTGTTTTTAAATTATTTGCCTTATGTAACCTATAAATCATGACAGTATTGCAATATTTTATCTGTTTTTTTATACACTTTTTATTGTTATTGTTATTTTGATTGTCCAAACAACGAATTTTGAATCGATTTTTTATTTATTATCTTTTGTGTGGCTGTTTTACTTGTGATTTACTTTGCAGTGTGGATTTAACAATATATTGTTTCGTAAAATAAAAGATTATTTTTATTTAAACCTTTGATTTTTTTGTATTTTATAACTATCATAGTTTAGAGTTATCTAAATTATTAGTAGATAGTAGGTAGTAGTCACGATAAATATAAGATAAAAAAATTGTAAAGTGTAATACATAATAGTATGTATAGTAAAAATTAATTGTACCAGGTGGAAGTGTCAGCACCACTTTAAATGAAACCAGTTTTAACTACTCTATAAAAGCCTAATACATTTTTTTTACCAAAAATAAAAGTCTTTTTTTCTAACAAAATAAATAATAAAATTATTGTTGTAATATAAAACGCCATTTGTTAAGAATGACGCACTCACACATCCTATTACACTATAAACCTATTAAAGGGAAAGCGCCGCATACGCCTCATTCCGAAATCGAGTCGTAGTTATTGGCGGCAAAGTTCAAAGTTGATTAACCTTTAGTAGTATTTTTGTAGTAGTGTGTGTTTACGTTATTGGTATCTATGCGTAACTGCGTCACGCGAAATACAGGTATGGATAAACATCGTGAAATGAAAAAAAATCCTACGTCTTTACTGTTGAGGTATCTTGATTAATTTCTTTAGGTATAGGTTTAAAATATTTTACCCTATATGTTATTCCTGTAAAAGGAGTGCTGACACTTCCGTCCTGTATATACATCGCCAGTCGTGGCGCAGGGGCACAAAGTGTGACTGTAAATCCGACTGGTTATGGGTTCGGTTCTCGCTCGAGGAGATGAAATATTTACTTAAATTTATATTTCCATTTCTTCGCTCTGGTGTCGAGGAAAACGCGGCGTTGAATTCTGCCACTCAACACAAAATGCCTCCAGAATTCGGTAGAAAGTGGAGAACATTTTGTGCGGGATACAGCGTGAAGCTTATAAAAAAATATATATAAATATATTTGTGGTTATAAAATAAAAACCTTTTTGTTTTGTCATTTAATTTAATCTGTAATGGGAAGTACAAAACGTTTTAAATTTACATTAAATATTATGTACATTTTTATCCACTTAATAATTATTATTTGTTTCGTACAATACTAAATTTTCTACTCATTTCAATAAATTATTAACTTATACACTATAAAGTCACATTTTAGTTACATTTTAGCAAAAACATTTCTAAGCATTCTCATTTTATTTATATCATTAAATGCTATTTTTCCAAATTTTCTAAGGTAATTAGAAAAAAACAACTTTTTTCTTTTCTAAGAGTGGAATGACACTTTAAAAATTTTAAAAATATTCTTTTAAAATTTTGTTTAATTATTTATTCCTTGAGTGTAGTTTTATTTATGATTCTTTCAGTAAAACAGAAACTTATGTTAAAAATATTTTTGCTAAATAAATAACATTTTGTATCACAATATGAGATATTTTAATGCAAACAGAAGGAGATACATTTTCTTTCTTAAAAATATAAATCCTCACAATTTGACATTTCCACATAACGTAATTAAATAGCTTATAATTTATTTGTATCGTTTACTTTATACTAAATCTATAATTTATGCCTCATTTTTTATGTAACTTTACCAAAAAATAAAAAAAAAAAAATAATGTTGAACGTAGAAGAGGTTATTAAAGAGGCATTTATTTTGAACTAAACTAATTTTGGATAAAAAATTATAAACTTATTAAAATTATTTAAGAGATTAAAACATCGATGAAATGGGTATCTAAATTATGGCGTAATATATCGCTGTCATGGTAAAACTTGATTTTACCACATTTTTATACAAAAATTACTTTATTTTTATGATAAAAAATTTATACCTAGTACAATGCTGTTAATTGCAACTGAGTCCAATTTTGATTGATCAAAATCGCAATCTCGATTTAATTGTTTTTTTAATACTTACAAGTATTATAAAAATATAAATGTAATTTTCTATTAAATATTATTCATTAATTTTCTCTTAACATTAAACTGTTAATCTCGAGGCTTATGTAACTAATCTGTCTTCACAGTTCCACTGTCTTCACAGTTCCACAGATGTCACAAGCAACTAGCTCTCATGACATTGGCGCTTAAAAACAATGGCGTAGTGTGGGTTATTTGAGAGTGAAATATCAGTATCTATTGTCAAAAAAGACATAATTGGTGTTTAAAAAAATATATTCTTATTTTACAAAAATGCCCTCCGACTGCTTTTTGTCTGACTTTTTCAATTAATACAGAAATGTAAAAATAAAACTACCCTACAAAGTCACAAGGTGTAAATTACGCCGCTGCTTTACAAGCAAAGTAAACAACAAACAAACATCATCCATACACAAATCCGTACGTACACTCGTTTACTAATATTATAAATATAAATAAGTCTTATATATTAATTAAATTAAATTTCCTTTATATTACTTTATCCTGCCCTTGTGCGGCACGTAGGCGTGCAGCGGCGGCCGACTGTCCACGCGCCGGCAGCCGCGCGCCGCCACGAACAACGCGGCCAGTAAGGCTGTTATCAGCACCCCACACGATACTATCATTGCTGATAACGCTGATGTCTTCATGCAGGTTTGGCCTTCTGCTACTGAAATATAAATATGTTGGATATGTAATATAATTTATTGTTGATTAGGGCTTAAGCTTTAGTAGGCTTTGTTTTTATTTATTTTTCCGAAGTCACCGTAAACAAAATATTTAAATATTATGCACCTAATGTTTTTATATATATGATATTTGTAATATATAGTTATATCCATTTGTTTTAACTACAAGTTATACAAACAGTATATACAGTTACTATCAGAAAAAGTACATTTTGCTTGGAATTAAATTAAAATATGCTTAGATGATACTATAACAACTACGATAAGTATATTTTACTTAATGTAATGGATTAAATACATTAAAAATATTATTGTATATTTTTAAAAGCCCTAGAAAATAACCCATCACATCGTTCTTGAATTGAAAATTAACATTTATGAAGCGTTTTTAGTGCAACGTAAAGTTACTCACCAGGTAGAGTTTCATCCTCCTCCCCCTCTTGCAGCACTCGCAAGGACTGAAAGAGGCTTATGTTCTCAGAGAGGCGCGGCGCCACACTCGCCTCCTCCACGGAACGACGCTTCACGTTCTTCATATTTCGCCAGTGGCATGGCTGGGACTGTGAAGTAATATATTTTCTATGAGTAACGAGCACCAGCAAAAGGAACAATACCGGCTTAAGCTAGCGTGCTAGCGTGCTACCGGCGGCTAGCTTAAGGAACGTTAAATAATAGGAACATTACCGCAGTGTCAAAATAAAAAACATACCTAAATCTGAGTGCATAAATAACTTAAATGTTTTAATCAAATATTTAAAACAAAAAAATATTCATAACAAAAAAACAAACGGATAAATCATACAAATAAATATATTTGATGGCTTATAATTGACTGTTTTAAATATATTAGAAACTGAAAGATATTTCTTTTATTGTTTACTACAAAAAATATCTACTCAAGGTATCTTCTTCGTGCGAATAATAATGATGCCGAGACCGTTGGAAGAGGAACAAGGGTGCGACGGTTGCGGGTTCAATTGTGTGTGTGTGTGTGTGTGGCGAAAATTCCGAAACGAAGGTGTCTTAATGGGAAACAAGCTTCTCTTCCTCTTCGTTTGGTTCGTTACCAGAACAAGGAATTGTAAATATTGAATATTTTATTAATAATTATTATATACGAAGAAAAATACGACAATAATAAGTAATCTCTAATCACTAATACCTATACATTATAACAAAGCAATATTACAACTCTAACGTTACATAAAAAAGTAACTAAACGTAATTCTTAGCTAACAAACAACAAAACCACTTTAAAATACCAATAAGCAAGCAGATGTTTACCCAATGGAGTCTAACGTCTTCATTTACCACAATTCTTGTTAATTAAAACTACCCACTCCCCTAGTCTCGTTCGGTCGCACCTGCTTCATTTTGATACGGATTGCGCAACGAGTCACCGAGCCATTTCCGTTCGTTGTAACGGAATGGAACCAACAGTAATGTCATGCGAGAACATCGTTAAATCATCCATATAGTTTTAGTATATTGCGTGATATCGAGAGAGATATTGTACAAGTTCAACTACAGTAAGTATTCTTAAAAATTTTAAACTATTTGAAATTATGCAAATTTGTTTTTCTGGGGTGTGTTGGGAATTATATGTGGAGTAGGTATCTATAAGTACGGAGAGTATAGGAATAAGACACTCATATTGCACTCTTTTTTTATATATGTACGTGATTTGACATATATAAACATTCATCCGAATTGTAATTGAGACATTGAGGCGCATTAGCACAGCGAGTGGTGGTAAACTCGTTGGTTGTGGGTCTGATTCCCATTAAAGGAATGAATTACATAATACTTTCATTTCTTCGCATTGTTATCTAGATAAAGAGCAGAATTGAGTTCCGCCACCACTCAAAGTGCAATGACTCGAACGGAAAGTAGGAAACATGGTTTCTTAACACGACGTTCCTTCTGCCTCCCTCTAAAAAGATTATCCATATCTAGTTGGTATAATATTTTATCAATAAATCTTTCTTTTATAGATCAATAATTATAAAAATAAAAAATCTCCGAAGCTCACCGGACATCTTCCGTGGCACATCCTGACATCGCACTCGATGTACAGCGCCGGCGACCCCGTGAAGCGGAAGGTCTTCATGTAGGCGTACACCTGCGTCTCGAACACGCCCGCCTCCGACCACGAGCCGCGGAAACGGGAGATCAGCTTGTCGTCCACTGGACAACTGGGGAAATATCATATTTCTATAAATTATAATAAATAGAAGATTATAGAAAAATATATAGAAGAATTATAAAGAATATTATATAGAAGAATTATAAAGAATATTATGTAGAATAATTATAGAATATTGAAGCCAGTCGTGGTGCAGGACGACAAAGTGTGACTGTAAACGCGGCAAGTTTTATTGCCACTCGAAAAAATGAAATATTGAATATTCATTTCCTCGAGTAAAAATTTCCATAACTTATAGGTACCTAATGTATAATACATTAAAAACTAAATATTTCTTATGGACGAAATAATTATATTAAGCAATATCAAAATAAAGAAAAAAAGATATATCATACGAAGCTAACAAGATTAGAACAATCACAATATAAGAAAGCATACTATTTTCAGTGAAAATTTGTAATTACAAACTGTCACCGATTACATTAAAAGCTTTCAAAGTACTCAAAAGCGTTGGCCACACACCCGTACTCGTCGATAAGCTGTATTCGCTTGGCGGCCCCGTTATGCGCGAAGCAGTCGTTCACGACGATGTCGAAACCATCTGAAACCAAACGAATCCTTAATTTTATTTAAAATTACCGACACACATGGGGGGCGCGACTCTAGTTTTGAACAGATATGTTCGTGTAAATATTGTTTTTTTTTATTTCCGGGGCAAGTTTTTTGTTAGTAAATTTTCTGGGGTGACCTGACCATTCTAGGGTTGGCAAAGCTCTCCAGCTTCCCCTATTCCTACGCCCGTGCTGACACACTTTATTTAGGTCAACGACACTATGGAAACACATTCAAAATAAAAGATCGATGAACTATCGGAGAGTGATTTAGAATTGCAAGACAACACGCGAACTCCGAAGTCACCGTTAATGTCTGCCCTTGTTCGTTACGGTGGCTCTCAAAATCAGACGTAATAGATAGCTTAACGTTACTTTATTGCCATAACATAACATGTGTTATACATTCTACTGTTACTTATTATTCGTTTAGCATGAAGCTAAAAAAAAAGCTAAAAAAAATATGAACAATAAGTCGCCATATACAGCATGGTAGGCGGAGAAAACCTAGTGTTAAGTGACTCCATTCCCCACTTTCCGCCCAACATTTTCTTCCTTTTAATATTTAATATACTGTACATAACCGTTTCCGGTACCTGAAGAAATAAAAGAAAATATACAGGAAGTCTTATTTTGTTACAACAGTATAGAACCCGAAATATAATATCAAGGTTCCGACTTTTATTTCAGTCTAAGTAACCAATGTGCTGTGTTTATGATATTTGAAGAAAATCTGCTATAAGTTAATGGCAGCCAGGATAATATAATATGGCACCCTATGTACAAAAATGTTCACATTTTTATACTCATTGAATCAATAAACAATAGAAGCAGTAGCCATTTGAAAAATTATATATTAAAACACAACTATTAAATATATGTAAAATAAAACAGATTATAGAAAAACTATGGCGCCGCAGCGTAGACTATTGTATTATTGTACTCTATAAACTCTCAAGAATGCAAAATTTAAGACGAATATCTGTAAAACGTATCGACAACATTTGCTACATTTTTCTTATAGCTCCTTTTTTGTCGTACATATAGGAATTTGAGTGAGCTAGTAAGTAATAATTATATTCTGTGCAAAAATATCTCAACTAAACATATATAACAAATATATCTTATAATTCATAAAAACTAAAAAATACAATATAATTACCATAAGTGCTCCTCATATAAATGAGAAGAGTCAAGGGGTCACCGACGCGCACGGGGCCGGTGACGCGCGCGCCCGTCGCCCCGTACCCGGACCGAATCTCCATATAGCACTCAGGCGGCTGTAGCGTAAACACCACCGGGTTGCCTGTCGCCACTCTGGTTGTAATATTTTGTATTGAATGTCAAATTATTTTTATCTTTTCAAACGAAAAATCGGCATAAAAATTAAAATATTCCTTTACCTAATTATATTATTAAAAAAAAAGACTAGCATATTTTTTTTTCCAATTAAAATACGTTAAGCAAAGTACCGGTGTAGATACTATAATTATTTTAACTATACAAAATGGGACTTTTATTTATATATTTTAAAATAGTTAGAAAATATACAAAAAATCGACTCTTTTAACGATGCTAAATGAAATTTTAAGGAAACTTAATACTTGTATTTTTTATTCAAATTATTTAAATACTGTAAAAACTATTCTAAAATTGCATTTTATATAATACATAGAATTCAATAACGAAATTTATTAAAAATCAATGATCTACTTGCACAGTTAAATACAGTACCCAGTTCTTAGTATCTTTGGTAGCGAATTTAAATATAATTCTATCTACGAAAACAAGAAAAGCTTAAAATTGAAAATAATTGAGCTAAAATAAGCTTAAGCTAAACCTTAATAGATATTTATTTGAATGGGTCAGTAAAACTGAAAACGTTTTCACACTTTCATCGAGATTAGTTCCGATGTTTTATTATCTTCTTTTTTCTGTTTTTTTTGAACCTTGATCTATCAGAATATTCTACTTTTTATAATCGAAAATACACGACAAAGTAAATTACTAACACGACAAAGTAAAAAAAAATTAAATACATTTTGTATAGCAACTTGCTCAAATAAATAAATAACCATCTCTGGTTTTAGATATATTGAAAAAGTATAGCACAACTAGAAAGTTATTAAATATTTTTAACATTTTTAAAGTGTTATTCCACACATAGAAATGGACGCACACGAGTCCCGCTACGTCCAAATTTTTATACGTTTTCTAAATAAGTTATTAAATATAATTTTCTATTCTAGTTCCAATTTTTATAAAAAGAAAGAGATATAGTTATTATAAAATTAATACACAAACTTAATAGTAGGTGAAAAAATATAAGTAAGGTCAACCATACTCACTCTACGTCAAGAAACGGAAATGTCACAGTTTTCCAAAAGTCATATCCATATTCACAGGTCACTTTGAAATGTTCGTCCAGTTCTTCTTCAATCAAAGGATTGTATTGCACTGTTATGGTGTTCCACATCAAGTTTTTCTAGATTAAAGAGAAAAGTCATTTTCGTGAAACAAAATTACAAGCTATAAGTTTTTATTTTGAATTTCTCTAATTTATGTTTGTCGTTTTAATTTTTTTTTATTTTACATTTCAATATACAAAAATAACATACAAACTATGGCAAGTTAGAATCTATAATTTCTGTTTTAAACTGACTGACTTCGAAAAATAATTAAGAAAATCAATGAATATTAAAAATTTCACGACTGAGGCCAGCCGTGGCGCAGAGGCACAAATTGTACCTGTAAATCGACTATTTGTTCGCTCTGGTGTCGCGGGGAAAGCGCGGCGTTGAGTTCCGCCATTCAACACGCAATGCCTCCAGAAATTGGCGGAAAATGTTGAACGAAGTCTCTTAACACTAGGTTCCCTCTACCTACTCTGATGTGTGCGGTATACAGCGTGAAGCTCAAAAAAAAATTAAGTCATATTCTTACAGTAGGATGTTTTCTTGTGTCGTCATGCTGATTATTTCTTCCCAGAGTACCGCACCTGTTCAGCTGTATGTAGAACTCGTAGTAATCACGACCAGATCCATTGATATACATACAATCGGGATCGTATGAGTAACCTGTAAACAAAGACGGTCATAATTTTTTTGTTAGTAATAAATCTTAGCTTTTTCTCTACTATGAGGTCAATCGTGGCACGAGGGTACAAGCGTGCGACTGTGAACACAACGGGTTCGATTCCCACTCGACGAAATATTTCCATTTCCTCGCTCTGGTAACGAAACAAAGCAATTTCGATTCAAGTATATATCCATTTTCCAATCACAATATACTGACTCTTGATTGACTCTACAATTACTACCACTTTCATACACGAAATATAAATAATACACCACCAGCTAAACAACTCAATAACATTTTAAATCGCGTAAAATTAAAATACCAAACCCATTAACCTGTACATCATTGGAAAGTGAGAATACTTCAGACGGGATAGTGTCTATACGTGTTTGTGGGTAACAAGGTTGCCGAATTCTCTAAAGCAACGAACTAATAGTACCATAAATAATTTATTTGATTGTTTTCTTTACGCGTATCGACGCCTGATAATGTTGCTATCTAAAAAAACATATTATTGTAACGGTGTTAATAGAGAATTGTTGGACTTTGACTATGATTAGAAATAAAAAGTTAACTTTGCCATTTTAATAATCAATGTTAATAAAAAACGTGTATTAGTTAAATACTGAAATTACTAGAAGTATTAGAAGTACTGGAAGTACTAGAAGTACTAGAAGTATTAGAAGTACCAGTTAAAATATTCATTGATTGATGAAGAAATTATTGTGATAGATTTCAATTTATATCCATTGTCTTAGAACTATATCTCGCATAAAGAAGGGTAGGTAGAAAGATCCAAGACTCTCTGTTCCTCTCTTTCTTGCCAATTCTCGAAAATCAGCTCCGCGTATGTCTTTTTACCAAAATGAGAAATCGAGCTCGTAGCCGATGCGTTTATAGCCTGATGGCGCATTGTACAGCTGTTCCACGATGGCTTCAACACAAAAATGGTTTATAAGGTAAAATTTAATCATAGACTATAGAGATGTTCATCCGTTATATGAAAGTACTAGAATTCTCATAGAATAGTTTTATAGTGTACTTTAGAACATTAACGCTTTAACTTCCGACCTGGTCGAATAATTAGCCTAGTACTTAACATTATTCGTAATGGTAAAACACAGTGCCCAACTGACCGACATGCTAAAAGAGTTTAAAAGCTCTTAATTTAATGTTGAACGACTTACTTAGAAATGTTTGGAATTATTAAGCAAATAGAGGTCGTGACGCAGTAGGGCATCATTTGGCTGTAAGCGCGATGGTTCTGAGGTGGATCTCAAATCAGAAGAAACTATGCTTAAATAATTTTAAATTTCTTGCACTGGTAGACCAAGCACGTCGTTGACTCAACGCTTAATGTCTCAAAAAATGGAGGTAAAGTTAGGGGTAGGTTTCCTACGCATATGCTATGCGAGACTGTAAAAAATAATACAAACGAATTTTCTTTACAGTCAAGTTAATTGATATTATAACATTTTATTTTCACCATTGTTTTATATATAATTAACACTACGTATTAATTACTTATTTAATTGTTAGCAAAGTTTGTTGTTCATCCTCACATTCCTCATACAAATTGAAAATAACTCACCTGCTGAATAAACCAGGCCATTGAAAGATCCGTTGAATCCCACCCTTATTTTCATAAAATCATCTTGACATTCTGCTTCAATATCTAATAGGAGAAAGAACACAAATTATTTATTAAAAAATATAAAACATGTCTAAGTTTCTAGTTAAGTATTAATAGATAAATAGAACAAAAAATCTACTAATAGAGTCATTTGTTTGTTATTATTTTTTACTTTACATAACATGTAGAGTAAAAATAACTTATTTTATCTATATACATAATAAAACAAAAAATAATAAAGGAATACATGAAAACCTACAAAAATAAGAACATACGGGAATCAAACACGGACCCGAAGAAGAAAACCGTTGAAATTTTCTACGTTTTTAAGTATTTTCCTTTCATCATATATTATAATACTTTTAAAAATGAAAAAAAAATGATAGTCCTAGTACGGTACAGAAAATAAAAGTAAAGACATATATGGACAGAGTCCCTTCTATTTATCCTGCTAAATGCAGAAGGTGCGTCAAAATAATATAGCGATATGAAGGTAAGATGTGATAAATCACACTAATTGTGATTTTATCACATCTTATCTACTCTTTCTTTGCGAAACAAGAACAATAAAATTGTGCGCGTCGGAAATCCGGTGTTTACAAATTTGTCACAAAATAAAATAAAAAGCATATAGTTTATAATTTAGATTACATTTAATTTTTGCAAGCTTATTTTTTGCACAGATTAATAATGTTTTCTCATTTGCACAGATCAAGGAACAGGAAAGTCCTCAATCTTTTTGAAAAGTAACTTTCGATTATATTACGTAAATATTTCATGAAGATATTTAAATGAATTTCAAAAACATTAGGTATTGTTCCCTACGACTGCATCATGATGATGCTGTAATCAATTATTATTGTGCCATATAATATTATATTATATTTTAATTTAAAAATACATATCTATTTAACTTACACTGCACTCTACTGCCATTAGTGCGATGTCTCCTATACTCCCGTTCCCACGCCGGAGGTTCCCGCCAACTAGCGTCCACTGCTGGGGACCGAGGCTTGATGCTTACTGGGATGTAGTTGTTTTTGTCCGCCAAGAATACCACCTTTAGGAAAGAAAACAGCTTTATTAACCTTTTTTCATTATTTTAAATATATATATTATGTTTTCAGTTCCATAGGAAAGTAAGTAGGGTGAACCTAGTGTCAAGACACTCCGTTCTATAGTTTCTGTTTGATTTTGAGGCATGAATGGGGGTCGCACCGACCACAGCCATCGCATTCACGTTCATACCCATCCTCACTGCGCCACAACTCAAAATTTTAACAAATATTCTTAAATACAAAAATTTTAGACTTGAAAATGTAAAAATGCTTAAATATTTTGACGCGCAATCTACTATGCGGCACCGCATATGAGCATGATAGCCCTGAGATAAAGCTCCACGCGCCTAACTACATCCTTCCGGTAGACGCGACTACGTCTGCCTCCTATAATCACAGATACAATTTCCTATGAGAATCTTAAAATTACATAAAACACCATACCATTGACCTAATATACTTTCGAAAGCAAAACCGTTAAGCAAAATGTGATAAGTGAAGTGGATTTTACTATTAAGATCAGTTAGATTGCATCTATTACGACAAAAAATCAAAGAAAATATTGAATTATCGTCGCTAATGCACCATTTCACAGTCACGACCCCATGAAAGTTTTGCACAAAAAGTGATTATCGAAGATTGTACGACAAAGTATGCCAGGGCGGTTCGCACGCCGGAGCCGCTGCACGCATTACGAAAATTGGGCCAGTGGACTGTCGTATTAATGTTGCCGCCGTACTACTTTGACCATTTTGGGATAGATTTAAAAATAAATAAAGAAAATAAAATTAAATTAAATTAGCTTCACGCTGTATCCCGCACACAGCAGGGTAGGCAGAGGGAACCTAGTGTTAAGACATTCTGTTCCCCACTGCCGAATTCTGGAGGCATTGCGTGTTGAGTGGCAGAACTCAACGCAACGCAACATAAATATTAATTATTACAAATAAAATGTAAAGTGTACAAAAGAGCAGTTATGATGAAGCTATGATGTATGGTACTGAATGTTGGACTGTTACAACAACAACAACTGTTAAAAAACAACATGAACAAAAAATGCATACAAACGAAATGAAAATGCTACACTGGGCAGCGAGAGTCACAAGGCTTGATAAAGTACGATATGAATACATTAGAGATTCTTTCAAAGTCGCACCCATAGTAGATAAGATGGTGGAGAGTCGCTTGCGTTGGTGCGGGCATGTGATGAGAAGAGACGCATGTAACCCCGTAAAAACTGCCCTGGCTATCCCGGACACAAAAAAGGGTAGAGGAAGACCACAGGCCAAGTGGTGGACAACCATCACCAAAGATCTGGCGCGGGCAAAATTAAATATAGAGACAACCCAAGATCGTCTGACTTGGCGCCGGAATACGAGGAGGGCCGACCCCAAATAAAGGAAAAAGGCACGGAAGAAGAAGAAGAANAATATAACTGAATAACAAGCATATGAGAATTTGCCATCTATATATATTGATGATTTTCATCGTGGCTCATATTGTTAAAACTAGTAATGATACGTCATACCATTTTCTACTCTCTAGACCACTGGTTCCCAACCAGTGGTTTACGATTTTAATTTTATGACTGGAGATGGTGAGCCGAAGTTTCTGTTTAATTATCACAGTAAATTTTTACTATACCTACATGCATAATGGTCTCTGCTACCAAGAATGATGTAAAATTGGTCCTTGATCAAGAAAAGGTTGGGAACCCCTGCTCTAGATCTTTAAAAACATTGAGTGCTAAATCAATACTGCAATTTCTTTACTTCAATGAAAAACGCCATATTTATACTTATAATAATATTGTAACGGGTCGGTGTCTGTACATGGAGGATATATAAGAAGGATTGTTATTAATATATAATACTAGAACCCAATTTTACTGTTTATTGCCTACGACAGTATTGTTATAAAATAAATGTTTTATTGAATTGGCTAAAGTTTAACCATCAATGTATGGATTGTTTTTAAAACGATAATGTTAATAGATCACAAACGTACGTAAGATGAGAATATGAATAATTGTGTACAAGCGGGCGTAATCACTCGGAAGTCAGTTATAAATAATACTTACTCATATAATTTGTTCGGCAGAATATTGCCAGTAATGTGTTCAAGTTTTTTTTATTTAATTAAACATAATTTAGACAAATTTATTTAATCTAAATAAACTCAGTTACAACAACAACAAATACGGATAATATGATAATAACTACGTTATATTCAGATAAAGTTAGAGAAATCGATTCAATTTTCGATTAAATAATCCAAAACTTTTTACAACAAAAAAAAATATCTATAGCTTTAATTACATTTTCATGGGAAGGGAGACAATGTAGGGCAGACGAACGCGACCAAGCTTATGGTGGCGTGCAATGTGAGTCGAGTAACTGACAATCAACACGGCCGGGTCAGATGGCTATCTAAACTATACTTGCAGTCACCAGCTTAATATGACAGACTTCTCACGATCCTGGAACACAGTTCTTATCACGCACAAAATCTAATCACTTACTATTAACACCTCCTGATTATTTTTAAACACTAATCTAAATATAAGTACTAAGATATGTAGGTATTCAGATAGAAAACTAGAACTCGTTGACTCGAATTGATTTTTAATTTCTTTTTTAAAATTTTTTTGTAGCTCCACGCTGTATTCCACACAAATCAGGATACGCAGAGGCTACCTGGGCATCCAATGTTAAAACATTTCCCACTTTTCGCCGAATTTTGGAGGCATTGCGTGTTGAGTGGTGGAACTCTACGCCACGCTTGGCCTCATTAGCAGAGCGAGAAAATAACAATAATAAATATTTCATTTCCCCGAGTGGGAATCGAATCCACGACCCGTCGTGTTTAAAGTCATATTTTTACGCCCCTGCTCTGCAATTGGTCTCTACTAACTGAATTAAACGAAAAAAAATTACAATAACACAATTATTACAGATAAGATCAATAATTACAACATTACATATACGAATTTAAAAACCCCTTATTAAAGATAACATAGACGGTTGTTAAATCTTTAAGACAATTAACGCTTAGAACACACGTTAACCAGAGATGGGCCCTTCGCAATGTGTTGCACAAAGCTACCGTTGGCCTCTTGTTCTATAGTAGAAGATTGAGCAATGGACGTGGACCGGCGTCTCTCACCCATGAAATATACTATAAGCTTTGTAGATTTTTATACCATTGTGATCAGATATATTTGATATAGTTTACTGTTGAGTAATCATTAACAGATGCTTGAATAGAAGCTAGTGTAAATGTAGATAGTAGATAAGCATGAGAACGGTCGAGGAATATTTATTTTAATTTATATTTTCACTTCTTTGCTCTGGTGTTAAGGCAAAGCGTGGTGTTGAGTTCCGCCACTCAACACGCAATGTTACCAAAATTCAGCGGAAAGTGAGACGAAAAAAGTGAGAAAGGGGAACGAAGTGTCTTAACACTAGGTTCCCTCCGCCTGTCCTACTGTGTGCGGGATATAGTGTGAAGCTGATTTTATTTAGATAGGAACATGTGGAGATTTGTAACCAAGACTATGTAATAGTATACTAGTAAAAGAATAAATGTATAATATAATGTAGGTACTAATCACAAAAATTCAAGACATTAATATCAAATCAATTGTAATATTCTAATAACACGATAAGGAATGGTCACAAAAAAATGGAGTTACTATGAACTAGTACGCCACTTCAACCATAATGCACGTTTTACTTAATTCTATTAGCGGTTTTTTTTAAGTTCAACAGAAAGAACCACAATTTAGTCATTTTGCGCTAGAAACCGCTACACTTACAGTGTAGAGCAAACCGCAGTGTTTCAAGACATTTTCGTTAAAAAGTGAGAGTGCACGAGCATCACACATTTTACACTTTTTCATACAATTTTCCTTTTATTTGAAAACTAGCAATTTTGTTTCACTTTGCACAAAGACATTTTGTTAAATTGAATTAAATAAAAGTGGATTATGTTTTATATTGAAAAAGTTGTTATTGAGAACTAACTTCAAACATTATTAACTTAAATATTGTTAAAATTATTTTTCTTAAATTTAATACGTAATAATACAAAGAAATTATAACTAGCAACCAGCATCCTAATAATAAAACTCAATTGGTTTAAAAACTAAATTAAACAAGCATAACTAATTCTGTTAAAGCGGTATAGACTACTTCTTTGTTACTATTTCCGGATTTTTTACCAGTAAAATTGCTATGGAGTTGTTTTTAGTAACTGATTACTACGCACGCGCGTATTTTAATGGAGTCATTGCTGTCTTTAAAAGTTTATCCCAAAGTCGTTACGGCACAACAAATTGTTATTATTTTTTTATATATATAAGGAAATTTACATTGGCTTAAATAAAAAAAAATCCTAGTGAATAACTTCAAACATTCTAGAAATTTCTAATCAATTAAGTGTTTTATTGCGTATTTTTTTTCTTTACCAACAATATATTTTGGCTTGCGTCAAATTACATAATGCTATTTGCCAATCTATATATATAAATAAAATTGAAGTGTAAGAGTATGTCAGTGATTTGAAAATAACCGTGTTCTTTCAAGTGCATATAATTTCATAATTTACTCGATACTAAAAAACAAATAAACAATTTTAAAACGTTTGTCTATCTGTCTGTCTTTATGTTAGTCCGGGATAAATTCTAAAACAACTGTACCCATTTTTTATGGGACCTTCACTGACAGGTAAAATGGATTGAGGAGCAACATATTGGATACTTTACATCCTGAAATTTCCGTAGGATCGAAATTTATGCGGGAGAAATTGCAATCGATGTGCGCGCGTGTCTATAGGTAGTATATGAAATAACTAATCAATTTTCTATTAAATTACGACAATTTTTACGAGAAAAATCAAATACAAGATTTCCAAGAAGAAACCCAAAATTTAAATTGCGATTTATTAAGTGTATAACAGTATAAATGGCCATACTAAAAAAAGCAACCAGTTTTTTCTAAACACACCTACTAATAATCTATACTTATAATAAATCTGTAGAAAAGTCGTT